>JAHZMZ010001736.1:0-21387 GCA_027743805.1 Lepidocyrtoides sp. E14
GATGCGTGGTGGAACGTAATTGCATTTTTTCGTTTGAAAAGTATTTTGCAAACTCCTACTTTTCGCTTTTCTATTTCAGCTTTTCAAATCTCGGAATTTGCTATTCGTGGAACAAAATTTGAAAAGAAAAGTCGACAATGCGAAGAAAAGTGCTAGCAAAGTGGTTGGTAAAACAGGCTACAGGTAAGGTTTTTCATGATAATTGTCATTTCCCAATCCCAATCATTCCCAGATGGTCTTAACCTTTGTTGAATATGTACTTTGCTGAAGAAAATAATGCATTATCCGCATCACCTTACAGCAGGGTGACTATTTCTATCAATACCAATAGCACCACTGACGCCAGTAACTAGTGATATAAGTTAGTACGACGTTAGATCATAAATTGGAGTGAACATTTATCACAGGTCAGATGCATGCACAGTGCACCTGCTTAGCGGCCATTGTCGCTCCTCAAGCAGCTTTTAATTGGTTCTGATTTTGGTTATTTTTAAAGTGTTTATGGCCTCTCAAGATACCTTTATAATATTTACGTATGATACTTCATAATATGCCTACAATTAAATGTTATACATTTATTGTTTATTGCGCTTGGCTGCTCCTTGTAGGAATAATATTAAATTAAGAATTCGTTGAGATTCGATGGCTTTATGGTGAGTTGGTTTGAAAATTCCAACATTCCATAAGGATGCTATCTTACTGGACTGGCAGGAAATTTTAACATTTTATATCCAGCAGGCATATTATACATGTTTTATTAGTAAAAATAATAGCTTAAAATGAATGTCAACTAATATTGGCATATATTTTGATTCTGCTTAGTTCTTTGCTGGACATAATGACCAAAATAATGAATTGTACAGAAAGTGTAAAAGGTATAGTGAAGCAAACACCTAAAAGTCACTAGTAATATTATCGTTGCGCCTTCATTACTTATTCATTTCATCATTAAAACAGCGAGAAAAAGCGACAAGAGAACTGAATATCTGGAGGGAAAAACAATGATGGAAATGAAAAGGAAAAGTTTTTTATGCAACGCGCATACAAGAAATAAGCAGGGATAGTGGATTCATGATGAAGTTATAATTTATAAGGAGGAAGGAAGATATCAACTTACTTAACTGCACCCCATATAGTAATGCATGGCATTGCAGCAACAGCAAGCTCATAATAATATCTCTTCATTCGAAATCTGTGGTGCTGTGTGTGTAACTTACGTAAAGCTTCTCTCGTGTTCTGGCTAAAACACGGGGAAAAAAAGAAATAAAAAGACGAAGATGAGAAAGGCAGGATGGATAATGGAAGTGGCGGGCGAGGATTGGCCCTAGACGAAAATTGATGCTCCGTCTCCAGCTCCAATGGAATTGGATCTCGTAATAGCACTTTATGAGATAAATTACAGTAATATTTTCTTGAATAAAACACATCTTGACAGATAATTTTTCCATGCTTATGTTTGCATGCTTATAATAATATACTCTATGATAATATTCAGCTAGCAGTGAGCATCACATTGTTTCGTGAAAAGGATTATGTGTCTTATTATATCGTACATTATAATCTTGCATTTCTCCATTACTTTTTCTATTCCTCCAGCCAAACGGCGGCTGGGATATATGAGAATAGAATTGCAGTCAAAATGAACAAACATTTTACTGCAAACTGATCCTTTTTTATACCGACTGAGCACATGTATAATACATACAAAGCCACGACAGAGATGAAGGAGAATGTATGCCCTTTTATTTCCCATAATAGTTTGTATTCCCTTTCTTCTCCATGCTCAAGAAGAAGAGTATAATGCTTATTATGAGTTTACTTTTTATCTACCCCTTGTAATCTTTTCTATGTAATGTACTTTTTACGTCGCATGATGACAATCACATAAGTTTTATTTGCATTTTTGCCTACTTACACAGAGACTATAACAGATGAGCTCAAAAGTTTTTATCTGGATACGAAACAGCTAATTCCAGTACTAGTTTATTTCTCTGGTTAAAATTCATAGTCTTTCCGACACGACATCAGAAGAGAAAAAGGGGAAACGACTGTAATTTTATGAAAATTTATTCTACGAGGTAGAATTCGTTTTTACAATCCTCGTAAGCTGCAGTGTTAAAAGTTAGCCTTTATCAAATATTTTCCCTTACGCCTTGTGTGGAACTTGTCTGTTTGGCAAGATGAAATTCAGGTGTTCATCTTGAAAGGGCAACTATATGCTTGAGAATTGGGATGTGTAAAAACGGGGGTTTCTGCTGGTATATCATCTATGAACATTGTTTGTATACTACGGTGGTAATAATGAAGTACTAAATTCAACGTTAAGAGAGCAATTTAACATTGTTCCAATGTTTCCATTTGGGATGCTACTTAAAAGGTATAATGACCCATTAACGTGGTTTCCCACTTGGTGCGGTTCGCTATTAATTAGAGAACGCAACCGTTTTATGACTTTGCTGGACTCGGCAATATGATTCTCCAAAATGACTCAGTGGATTTGCTACCATAAGGTCGGTGTAGTAAATCCGATGGATGCTAAAATACGTGTGATTAGCTGATTTCAATTGGGAGAAAGTGGTTTCCCGAATCGTTTTTGATGGTCGGAGGGAACAACAGAATAAAATAACAATATATTGGCTGGCATAGATGTAGTGCATGTTTACAGCAGCAATTCTCATTTAGAAGCTTATAAAGTATATACTCTTTTAAAGGCAATTAGTTTTCGACAAACTTTTGTCGACGATTTTGTTTTGCCAGTCTGCTTCTGACCTATTATTGGATCCAGTTTTTATGTCTTTTTCTCAACCACACCAATTTTTTGTAATAACAGCGAATTAGCAGATGAGAAACAGCAGTAGGTCTCTTTTATTCTGTAAACATTTACACATTGTTTCAATATCACAATGTTACAGAGTGAAATTATTTACCACATTTTTTTCATTTTCATTTATGGGCAATAGAAACTCTAATGATAGAAAAATACTTGAATTGATATACCATAGCTCTTGCAAGGCCAAGGGAGGAAAATTGTGTGAGAGAAAGGCAAATTACATTATTTGTTGCTAAATAGACCCGTGTCCGTAGTCCGAAGAGTATAATAGCCCATAAAACTCCAATAAATAGTGTTTATCATTGCTGATACCTAAATTGTTTCCCGAAATTGAGTTATCCATTGTTATCTCTTTCCTTTCATCATTTCAGTTTCACTTTCAAGTATTATGCGTGTGTAGAAAAACATGGTGGTATGAACAATTTTTAAAACTAAAGGGCAAAATAATTGAAAAATGTCAATTTGAAATCGAAAACCGCACAGAAAGATTCACCTCATTCAAAAGAAATATAATAATGATACATGCAGTACTTACATTTATATTATGCAATTACACTTGAGTCAGTTTGTTCTCCGTTTCAGGAATGATAATGAAAAAGTATTCTCTTGGCCTTTGCCATCCCAAACGAATTTTGTCTGTCCTTTTAAAGTGTCTGTGTTAAACGGTAAACATGAGGTAAACAACAAACAATCTAAGAGAGACAATGATTGAATTAAGAAAAGACAAAATAGTAACAGTCAAAATAAAATTGTACAAAAATTGTATACAGATATGGCATTTAACATATAGTTCCCACTCATTCATTAAATAGGTGATCAATTATCCATGACTCTTCCTCTAATCAATAATAATGGTTTTACCGCTAGTGCCTTGGACGAAACAAATAAGTAAGTCGTGCTACCTTGATGATCATACCACCCTTTATTCCAGCGACTGGTCAAAAGATAGCCGAAACAGAATGCATTCTTTACGTTTGCCATAAGTACCCAATTAAACATACAAACAACTTTCAAGTTTTGTCCCTACTTCAATTTTTTTACCCTGCCGTTCATCATGGCGCCCCAAATCTGCTTGGTTTTATGTAGCATGATCGCTTTATTTTGACTAATTCAAGTCTAAAACATAATATTCTC
Organism: Lepidocyrtoides sp. E14; assembly: GCA_027743805.1. Lineage (NCBI taxonomy): Eukaryota > Metazoa > Arthropoda > Collembola > Entomobryomorpha > Entomobryidae > Lepidocyrtoides > Lepidocyrtoides sp. E14. Next base: position 3,965 of record JAHZMZ010001736.1, read on the forward strand.
ATTGCCTCGTCCACTCTGGTACCACGCGTACTGTGGAAACTCATTGTCAGTTTCATTCAGACAAGTGATGATGGTGTTTGTAATGCAAGACCCTAAGTACATTGGTGCCATTGGAACTTACGATTGGTAAAAAAGGTACATTTTTCATCAGCAGACAGAACAGAATTTTTCCCTACTCATGACCATTAAAAGGTCCTTTTTTGTGTCTGATAGTGATTTGTATGTATTTATATTTTGGAGTATTTGCAATTTGCACCCTACATTTGATTAGTTCATGATAATAATGAGTCACAGGTCGAACTATTGATTTTTATACGTAAATATTTTAATTTAGAAATGGAACCTATACATTATACTGTTAAAATTTTTACTATTTTCAATGAACTACTTCATATTGAAATTGCTTTCTTCCCTCCTGATGGCATATTACATGTTTAGAGTTTAGAGCCTGCACTGTAGACAGTTTCATGAGTGTCTGTCTCCTGTGTCTTGTAAGTTTCTTGTTGTTTAGACTCATCATCATCGTCATTACCACCAAAGAGTTGCGCCCTCAACCAAGCTTAGCTTTATGGGAACCAATAACTTCCGTTGTTGTCTCTGAACCTTTTTTGCCTTATAAAGCACACATATTCATATCTTTCACTTTAAAATGAGAAGCAAATAACTCGTGCGGCTACTTTTTTATGCTTTTTAAAATGAAACAAGATATGCTACACATGATTTTAAATCTTAATACTCGATACAAATGCATGTCTGAATGCTCTTCACTGCAGATGCACAAATTCATTCATTCATTCTCTATTTCTCATATAACTCAAGTTGTATTCATTTCCTGATATGGCATGTGAAATACTTTAGTGACTTCTGGCACCTCATTCATTCATTGAGTGCACGGAGTGCACCAAAATAATTTCAGGAAATTATTGTTTTTTTACTTCACATTTTTACAGATGCGCCGCTTGATTTCCTTCAGAGTTAAATTACCTATGTAAAGAAAAGAACGACAAGAGTCAATGCAACTGCAGCATCGTCATTGATGAACTACTACTTCCTTTTGCTGTTTGGAAAATCACTTGATTTGCTGAGAACGAGCATCAATTACATAATACACTCACTTATATTTCTACAACCTCTTCCATTATCTCTTCCTCCACGAGTCTTTACGGGTGAAACTGGCATTTAATGGGAGTCATAATTCTTGTCTGGTTTAAAGTAAATCCATTAAACTGTGAGGCGCGGAACGATTTAACTTGACGACATGAAACAGCAGCCGCTTCCACCCACACCAGATCATGATAATTATAATTGTACTTTTAGAAAGCCTTGTAAATAGTAAATGCACACATATCACATAGGCACTCGGATCATTACACATTTTGCCGATGCTAAGTGAATATTTTTTAATATTTAAAGTGAAGACGCGGGTAGCGGGTGGAACGGATGAAGTGTGCACTAAACGATGATGATTATGCATATCACCATATTAGAACGCGCTTATGCTTCAACGGAACAAAAAAATAAACATAAAAATGTTTTCTCATAATCTCTAAAACCTTTTTTAAAAGCAGGATAAGTAGAATTTGCAAAGGTTTTAATAATCATTTTCTTTTTATATGGGCGCCAAAAAAAAATTGTAAAAAGGATTTTCCTTGCTTGCGAGTGATTGATGGTATCGTAAACTAATAAAATTGCAAGCCGAAACAAATTCCTAGCTAGCTTTCTTATTACACACATTACAATATTTTATACGTTTCCTAATGTTCTTACTCATTCTCTGTGTATTTTTTTACTACATCATTCTGCACTTATTGCGGTTATTATGAGGACCATCATTGATGACAATTTGTGATGATGCTCAAGTACTTTTTGCATCTTCCTTATTATCGTTATTTTTGCAAAAGCAAATAAAGATTACAGAATGAGGTAGTTACACGCAAACTTTCCTCTGGCTTATTCTTTTTTTTTTTTTAAAAAAAAAGACGCATAAAACCAGACGCTGTATTATATGGCTATATGATACGCATTTGTAAACACATCTGGCAAACTACCAGAATATTCTTTAAACACTTTATACATTTTGGTTTTGCTTCATTACTTGATGGATGAAATGAATAAAAAACAAATTTTATTCATCTTATTTCAAACGTTAGTTTGAAACTTGTTGACGTAAAAATGAGATAATTTGTCATCATCACAATTTTATGAATTTGTTATATCATCCTGATCACCATCATCATGAAAATGGCAATGAGTCTGCCTCTTCGTTTTAAAAAATTGCGACCATCTGTGCCTTGCAATGATTTATTCTTTCAATGAATGCATAGTAAAAAAGGAGTAGAAGTAAGAATTTAAATGTGCCGTGCTGAATGGAACGCAAAACTTTTTAAAACTGCCTTCTCTCCCTTACCCCATTTTTATTCATTTATTTATTTACCACCTCTACTGTCCTTGTTCTTATAATGAATTAAAAAACTGAGATTAAAAGATAATCCATCAAAACATCCAAACCACTGGTGTTGTAATATTATGCTTAGCTGTTAATCGGAACATTTTGACAGGAAGAGGTGACAACAAAATTGCATAAGAATTACAATGACAATAATACGATTTAAATGAAAATTTGACGGATCATTTATTATTGTTGCCCATATTTTCACACTCATTGACTATCTCTTCATATAACAGTGGAAGTGTTTATCCAAACAAACAAGCAGACATAAGTGCTTTAGAATCAGAATTCTTCAAAAGAGTGCATCATTTTTGTCACCCTTCCTCTCTGGTTGTATCATCACCCAAAAGCAGCCCTTTAGCCACCAGTTTAATATGTAAACAGAAAGTCTGATAACATGAGGGTTACATCCATCCTCACCACATCCTACTATTGACTCGGAAAAGTGTAAAAGTGAATCTCTTGATGATCCGATGCCAGGCGGCGGTGGCGGTCTGTATTTGCTGGCATCAAGCAAAATCAGGGAGGGTTTATAGAGCTAACTTTATTTCATTCAGTCGAAAGAAGATTACCCTACGGAACACCACCCTTTTTACTTTGAATTAAAAGAGGCCAAGAGGTGACATGTGTTCCGCCAATTTAACAATTTGCCTCTGTTGCTACTTTTGCTGTCATTATGTTTTGATAGTGTCAGGTCTAAAAAGGAATAAGAGAGAATAAAAAGAGTGACTTTTGTAAATTCAATTCGGGAATTCGGGTGGAGATGGAAAATATATTTTGCTGACTGAGAATGTAATCCATCCTTTTGTAGAAAATAAAGGAGACAGAGAGTAGAAAGGGATAAAACTGTGTAATTGCTTCCCTTTTTCCTTTGTTTTTCCTTAAAGTTGACCGACTCACACCACACCAACAACAACTCCAATTTTTTTTGTACTCACAACAAAGTCATAGAAGCAACAAAGAAAAGGAAAGCAAAAAGGAGGTTATTACGCACGGTATGGTTTTCGTGGTCAAAAAAATTAAGGGGACTTTTTTTCGTTCCAGCGATTGTAAGGCAGCTTTACTATTCGCAATGACTTGCTCATGTAAAACTTTCAGTGCCTTCACTAATCTTCTTGAATCTCACACGAAGCACAAGGGGAAAACAATGAAAGCTAAACTGGTAACTTATTGCCAATCCCGTCATGATTCAGATAAAACAATGTTCGGTCTATTAGCTAGCAGGTAACAAAACCAAGAGATATTTATAGGGATTTGAGCCTGACATTCATTCTCATTTTATTGGATCGTAATAATCCAGTGGAGAAAATCAGAACAGAAGCTTAAAGTGCATATTATGTTTACTAGGTATACATATAACTAGCCACCTAACTCCAAAAGATACATTACATGCACAATTACAAGCAGATACCAACGACAATTCCCTATGCTTTTATAAATACGATGCCCATTAAACTGATGTACTTTAAATCACTACTACCACCATCACCTCCGTCTCCGACCTCCAACTCTCACGTCCAACTTCGTTATTGTCATCATCATCATCATCAACTCCCTATCATTAATCAACATCAAGATGTAGAATGCTTGTTAGGGTTACATATATGCCTACATATTCCCCGATCTATACATTGCACAAAGAAGGAAGACCAGTACTTGTGCCTGGTGCAGATTAAACTAAAGTATGAACATATCAATACTGATTGCATTTATAACCGGTGTTAATAGCAAGTTATTGGTCCGTTCAAGATAATTAAATTAAATTACTTATATAATACATACAACATATTGATTATATACATAGTTGTAGAGTTGGGAATGAAGTAAGCTTTTTTTTATTTTTCTTTGGGAATTGAAAAAATTATTGTATACTATTGCATTATTACTATGCTGAGAAGCGGTTTGCTAGATAATACCTCAGTTAGGGCAATGACGAATCTACTTCAAAGTTCAAGAATAAGTAGACTGATTTTATACAAAGCATATTTCCAGGAAAAAAATGTTACAATGCATTATGCTTCAATATCTTTACTCGGAATAGAACAACATCTACCCGCACTGAAAAAATACAACCGTACTAGATTTACCCCAGTGATTTTTTATTTCAAGCTGCAATTTTATTTGAAGTTAATTTTTATTTATGCAATTAAGGAGTTGAAAATGTCGACCTTATTTTTATTTTTATCCGTGTTCTACTGTCTAGTCCAACATGGACACGGAGAAGATATTTCAGACCAATACTGTAAGCTAGCACTTTTCGTCACATTCGGCACCCGTTTTTATTTGGCTTTCCAATTGTAGTATCTCATTTACCAATCTACTTTAACTTTGATCAATATAAAGATTTGATGTAAATTGCAGTTCTTGACCACTTTGACGAAGCCATTGGTAATATTGCCTGTACAGCCTCAGGCGCTAGTGGTTCTGAAATGAAGGTAAATCTTAGTCGTTATTCAACTCGAGAAGAGTTGACGAAAATGGCGTTTTGGAATTACGGTAAGGATTTTAGCACAACAAAGTTGGAATTTGGACAAGACCTCAAATGGAAACGTGATCTGGTGGATGTACTTTTTGACATATTCAAAACTTCTTGCCCAACAAATGCCGTTTCGCATGGGTACATGAACATTTTTCGTGAATTTGCTATGATCTACTTGAATTCGGTGGCTCAGGCAGAAGATTCAGCAGAAAACGAAGACAACAAAAACGAAGCTGCATGGGAAACTATTCAAAGCATATTCAACGCATGCAAAGATGATATGACTCCGTACAATTTAGTGTTGAAAGCGATGAATGTATGGCGTTGATTCAAGCAAGCTCATTTTAGTGCTACAAATGTTTTTGTCGAGATGTTATTTTTACACCTGATTACAGCTTGCGATATCATGTTTGTTATAGGTAACTGGTATTAAAGCTCTAGTTGATGACTTGGTTGAAACAACAGAAATATTTCCTCCACAGGAGAAAGTTGACGTAGTCTATACAGAACTTGATCAAGTAGTTGAGAATTTCTGGTGGGTTTTTACCCACGCTATTGGAAGATGCTACCCGAAAATACCTCGACAAGCGGAAATAGTTCCAAAGATAAAAGCACTGTTTCTTCACGATATTCTCAAGCCTCTAATGAATAGATGGTAAATTTATGCATTTTACTCAAGTGAAAGTTTTGCTTTACAATTTGTTGTAAATGAATACTATTCTCTTAAAACGAATTGTACAGGGCAGACCCTGGACCATTTCAAGACTTTAGTCCCATTGTTGGAAACTATAATATTCCCAGAATACAGAGGAACATAAGGTTCTGTGTTACAGCAGGCTACTTCCTCAATGGAATTACAGAACTTCAAATGGTACGACCTCTTCGAGTTGGTCACGTGCATGATGGAAGAAATACCGTTTTGAACCGCAAAACAGGAGCCACCTTCCTATAAAACTGCGAAAAAGTTAAATTTGATATTTTTCGAATAAATTGTTGTTAAATTTTTTTTCCTTTTCGGTGATGAGCTTTAAGGCACAGCCGGGAAATTGAGGCATATTTCAGCAAGAAGTTTTTTGTTATTATTATTGTATAGTTTTTATCATGTCTATTTACTGCTTCACCGAATTCCAAATGATTCTCCTTTAAATTATTTATTTACTCATTTTCTGAGCAAGGAGAAAAGGCACATGCATGATTAAGATAATACGATATGGACCAGCAACGTCTGCGTGCTACTCAATTTCCACAATAAAACAGCATTCATTGCAACACAAAATTTTCCTTCGCCTCATAGGACCTTCTTCTCTATTGTTGTATCGTAAAAAGAGCTGAAGGAGAGCAGTAGCTAAACCGGCAATAACAGTTTCAGTATTCAGTATCAATTGTAAAATACCATTTTCCTCTGCGCTTTTTCCTTAAGTTTGTTTTTCCCTCTTTAAAAATGTATCGTAACAGAACTGAGCAGTGCATTATTGCTGTGGCTGTTGTAACCAACAAAAAGTAATGTAGTTGTTATAAAAAAACGTTAACGTTTATTGCGCATTTTATCGTACTACTGTATATTTTTACCATTTTATTGCATGATTGCGTGTCATAGTAGTGAGCAAAGCAGTACTGTCCAATTTCAGATTAGCATGTACATCTTTATGTCTTCAGAGCCCAAGCAAGGAAGGAAGTCCTGGGGTCTTGTATACCATCTCATCCTCATTAGAATCCCCGTGTATTTTCCCATTTAAAGTTGTATCCTTAAGCGATTTCAAAATCTTCAAATGGGAAAAATACATGGGATTTTATGAGGATATACGAGTGAAGAATGAGGATGAGATGGTGTACAAGGCCCTTGGCTTCGTTGGTCAACAAGCTGGATAAAGGACAAAGAGCCATTCCGATTTTGGTTTGGGGTACTTCCATAAAGGTTTTCTATTTCTTTTACGTTATTACGCCACATTATGGTTGTGTGGCTACACTGGTGTTATCAGTTTGTCACCATATACATAAGTCGCCGCAACAGCATTTAACCCACCGAAAGATGGTACGGGTGCCTTTTCTTTAAGATTTCATGAGTCATTGAAACAAAAAGGAAACTAGTAGATTCGAGGGTATGTTTGTGTTAAAAAATGTGTGTATGTATAAGCAACTGTAATGTTCGTAATAATTTCCTTTCTTACGATTACAAGATCCTTATTCTACTCATTCTACTTTGTTTTACTACCACGCGAGTAAAATGAGATGAACATTTAAGCTGTCACTTACCATGTCCTCTTCACTGGCCTAGCAGATATGTGAAAATTGTGTACAACTTTGTTGTATTTTCTACGCAAGTTCTGCACCATGCGATAAGTATGAAGCTGTAAAATGCTTAGTGAAAAGGTGAAATTATTATGTACATATTACAATTTTTTACATTGCTGGAAAAGTACAGAAGCAATAAGGCAGCCATAAAGTGCACAATAATCACAGTCTAGGCATTTAGGTCTCGCTCTCTTTCTCTAAAGGAATTTTTTAGGAATCCACTGTCTGAAATCTTGATACCGACTGGTATCAGCATAACAAACGTTGTCCTAATAAAGGTTGCTTATTGCTCCATATAAATATGTATACCATGTATGTACGTACCAATTCTCAATGTAGTGGGTTGCGGTTGTGGGCACCGTTAGTGTCCTGGAAATGCGTGCTTTCCCTTCCATAAAGGCACTTGAAATGCTTCTTAAAGTGATACCTCTGTACATATGGACATATATTACCTATTTATGTAGAGGGGATCTGGCCCAGTTCGATCATATAACTTACGATGAAGTCACGCAGCAGTACAAAAAGATCAGAACACGTTGCACCCTCTCCTCCTATTTTTTATAATATTGTTTGTTATGGTTTTTACTGTGGAACAAAGGGTAAAATATCTTTAATAACTGGTTAGTAAAAAGAAAAGGGTCAAGCATCCGTTTTGCTACTGGACAACGTTACATAATATTTGTAGCATACGACAACAAACTACTAGGACAATGGATTAATTTATTGAGCTCTGCATGCATGGTGGACAAAATACCGTTGTTTTATCAACGTTTCTATTATTCCAAGAAACATCGTACGGAATCCGGACTAGAGTGCTAGGCTGGAGGATGGGATCATCATAATTGTCAAAGGATTATTGCAGCAAAAAACAAGCTATTAGGTTCATGAAAAATAGGAGGAAATGTTGGATCATAATTTAAAGTACTGTTTTATTTTTTTTACTGAAAGTATATGCTCATAAAAATGACACTTGAGAATTTCTCTGTTTTCATGAAATCATTTCGTTGTCTGACTTGATGCATAAAAGGCTTGAATAGCTTTTTGGCAAAATAAGTCCTTTTTAACTCGACACTTGTTAAAAGAGTACAATTAAGATTACAGGGTACAGAATGTATTGTAGTTTTTACATTGACACATATAATTTGAAGGTGAAATCAATTGTTACTGTCAATTAGTTGAATCCGAGTACATAAAATTGTCTTCTTTCCTGGTAATATATCCTCGTCATTTCATCACTACAAACTTGCAATTATTATTGTTAAACAGCATACTTCGCTAAGTTCAATACAAATCAAACGCATAATACATGTGTACACTTGTGCGTTATTATAACAGTTCAGTAGATAAAAGATCTATCCTAAATTGTAACTGACGACAGATGAAATGCTCCAGGGGAAAGCATCACACGACCATTCATTTGCTTTTGTGTAAATGAAGGTGTGTGTGTGACATAAAAATGCAACTGAGGGTTAACCATTAAAATTTCTTTCAGCGATTGTTCCGGTGATAATTCTCATTATATAGTTGCTACATTATTATATTACAAGCGTAACTTGTGCCATTTATCCCTACCTCCACTGGAGATTCTTCAGTCACCAACTTGTGTTGTTTTCATTGCCTGCACGGGTCCAACCAGCAGGGGTCCCCCCTGAATTGTGTGATGTTGACAGAGGTAAGCTGGTTTAATGGTTCGTTTTGTGAGTCCGTGACTGCTCTTCGCTACCCTGCCTGTCTTGTTTTCCTTCTATACGACCAAAATATTAGTAATCTCTTTATTTTCATAATGTAAATTCCAATTGTAAATACGCACGCAATGCACGTGGAATTCAGTAGCTGTTGAACAATGATAGCACGAATAATCGAAATAAAAATATTTTCCAAAGCACAAAATAACCCCTTCACATTTTTAAAAACCTGCATGGCCCAATTTCACATAGCACACAGATTCATTGTTTCCCGTATCTAGACTGTACGGACGCTAACACTCTGTAAAGATATGAAGAAGATGATGATGATACTTAATGATACTAAAAAAGATTAAAATCAAGTAGATTTGGAAAATAAAGGATTAGATTTATTTCTGTAAATACCTACCTGCTATAAGTAGTCATGAGTTATGATGTTGAGCAGGGATCTTTCATCTAGATTACCATTTATTTTATGTCGACAATTTACTTCAAAAAGTCGAGGAACCAAGTATGCAAATGTAACAATTATACTACTGGGGAAACTGCAAAGACAAAATGATGCACATCGTTTCATAAAACCCATAAAAATACAGCTTTTTTATGAGAACATAAAGCTATGAACAAAATAGTTTAATGGATACACCTGGAAAAAAACAGATAAACTGACAATGCATGTCTGTGGCCTGTGGTCTTCATCATCTTGTTATTTCATTCTTGATTTAATTTTAATGTACATACGTATTGCAAGAAATACGTTACACACAAATTGAGTTTCTGCCACGTCAATGGTCAATATCAAGACACACAGATAAATATTTTCCAATATTCAAAGTTTGAGGTGAGAAACGGAAAGGATTACGGACATACAACATGAAAACCAATTAGTTCTGACAATTCAACAAAAATTAAAATGAGAAAAGCAGTTTTAACTTTATATGTTACTGCTATTCCTTAACAAATCAACCAGGCTTATGCGTCATTTGTTCAATATTTACTGTAGGAAGTTGTGGTGTGGTACTAATGGTACATTTTTCAAATGAGTCAAATTTTGATATAAAATTCTCAGCTCTTGGAAAAGAATTTAAAACCGTCAAATGTCCGATGCCAGAATAAAGCTAGTTGAAGTAAAGGATTTACCATTTAGGTATAACTGCAAAGCTTACTTCATCATGACACATGTCCCAGATTTACTTTGCCAGCATAACAAAAAAATGTAGTGATGTTCAAATCAAATATCTCTGTTTGGACAAAAAGCACTCTCCTCTTTTGTTTTATTATATAATAATCCAGTTTAAAACCTGCTAGTTTCCTTTATTGAATATTATGGTTTGAAGCAAAAAATTCAGTTCAAAGTAAAGGATGACTTTTCACATAGGTATGTATGACATATAGCCATAGCTAGTTGAATCAACTCAATTCTACTCTCTGGTCTCTGGTATATTGTTTCCTGAAGCTATTTCGTGTTTACAGTCATTGTATAATATAATTCTGACATAACGACAGAGGAAAGATGAAGGAAAAAGTAGTACAAGGAAATGCGTGGTGATCGTGATGTGTAAAACATATAAACCTTATTCTAAGACTATTCAGCTCAGCACTCACTCAAAGTTTATTATTGCAGTACCCAGAATCCCTACTTTTTGCTCCTTTAAAAAAGTGTGGGGAAAGAGTTGAAAAAATGTAAAGAAATTGAAAAAAGTACAATAAAAACTGGTGAATGTAAAATGCGGAGAGAGAGGTAAGGGAAATGTTGGTGGAAGGAAAACGGCTGCAAGTGTCATCGTGAAATGGTAGAGGAGAGTAAAAAAAACATATCATACAAAGTGCAATACGGTATCATTGGATTCTTAGAATATTCGGCAACAACTTAAATAGCAACTTAAAACTTCTCGAATTATAAATATCCAGCGCGCACAGCAAAACCATTTTATTCGTAGTATACGTCCATCCATATAGTATATAAAATAAGGTATTGATATAAACAAACGAGAACATGTACATATTATTCTATTATAACATTGTACGTGGTATGCATACAATGGTGAAGCGCTAATAATGTAGCAAAATACATATAAAAGAGATCTAGCAGAAAAACCAAGTGTGGAACAAGACCCGTTCTCCACCATTATTTCCAGTTAGAAAAAAAAGATGGATTCCCTAGTGTAAAATTTGGCTGTAGCTCGTCTTCAATTTTTTCATTCACTTTTCGTCCCGGATTTTCTTACTTTATCCATACACACACTTAGAAAGTCAGAGTAAAACTGTAGCCGTAGATTTTTCCTTGGCACATCTGGTTTTACTGCTAAAACTTGTGATAGTCAAATAACAATGAGTAACAGTAACGGGGAGTCTCTTATATTCTTCTCGTTTTACAGATACATGCATATAAAGTTCTACACAGTATATTTTCTTATATGTATAAAATATTGTCTTCTTTTTCTTACCGAATACTATATTACAACCATTTCCTTGCAGTTATTCTTTTCACTTTCCTCAAAGGACACTTGAATTTCATCAGTGAGCTTCATGATCCTGAATTATTCACTCGTTTTTTTGGAGACTAGCCGTGTTGCTTGCTACAACACATTACCCACTACCTACTTACTCCAAACAATAATCTCCTTTTCGCTTTACGTGTACGTAAGTAAGAACCGGGTAGTGGAATGGACGTATTTTTGTTGTTTTTGTTGCTGCAGTCAACTTTCGTGTACAAAAATCCCCAAACAACAAGTTATCTAAATTATTTCCTCCCTCTAACATTTGCATCAGTTGTCCGTTGAGGCGTCGACTGAGCCCGTTTTGATTATGCGATGATTTCCTTCTTAACTCGGTGTAGATCAGTACGTATGTGCATTTGCATGCATATATGTAAATCGAAATCAAAATTGTTGTGCTACTTTTTTCCCCTTCCCTCCTCCTCGTTTTCCTTATATGTATGGAGTCACTATTGTGCATATAAACTGAATAAAGTAAATAGCGTGAAAAGGGTGATGATGATATTCGTTTCATTCTGGATGAGCGTGTAATAAGGATCCTTATTCTAAATTCCAAGTGCAATAATTCTACTGCTGATTTTTTTTGAAAATAGGTACAGGAGATAAGTAGTCAAATCAGAGTTGCTTTCGTTAGAATACCGCAGGGAGTTTTGACTGAAAAAAAATACAGCTTGGCTAAGGGTTGCAAGTGTTAACCAGGATTTAAACTGCCTACATATTAGTTTCCTTCTCTCTGCTTTTGTTGTACACGATGAAATGATGGTATTTTTTTACACTTCCTTTGTTTTCACATACAGTAGCGTGTGTGCAAACAAATGCATATATTATACCTTTTTTTATTTCGATGCATATTTGGCAAATAATTACCTACATCCATATGTTATGTATTCATGTATAAAAACGATTCCAGTCCAATCGAATCGTCTTGTACTGGATTATAAAATTGTAATTGCCCAGGAAAGATTATTATAGTCACACCATACTTTTAAAAAATTGGTAAAAGTGAAGATGAGAATAATAAAACTGGGTGGAGTCTTTGATTTATTTCATTCATGAAATAGTTCAATTAGCCCGACAGCAATAAACAGTTGCGTTAACATTGGCATAAAAGAGGGTAGGGCAAAACGCTAGATAATTTTATCAATGTCTACATCGGTGTCAATCTAGCTTTCTTCATTATCACCAACAAAGCTTCCCCAATACAAATATTGTTGCATACACGCATACCAAGGTATATCTCTCACGTCTTTTTTTTGCCAAATGAAATTTTCAATCGTATTAACAGCAATTTTCTTGCATGTAGATATGACGGTAGTCATCATCAAGATACAAAATGCAGATGAGTAATTACTCCCTTGAATAAAATAAATATATACCTACACACAAGTGTTGATATTTGCATATTATCTGCTCCTTAACGTAAATATTGGAGATAGCCAAATAGCTTATCTCTAGCCAGATTGCTCTTCTTCTAATGCGACATAATTTGGAGCAAAAATCCACTTGATAAAAAGGTGACGCGTTTTATTACGGAACCTCCAACGAATGAACGAGTACAAGATCGAGAATACTAACACGGTGGTGATGGTTTTTTGTATAGCCTGCAGAACAAAACGAGTTCAGTGCAGCACAAAAATGTTCAGTTGTTGGTTGTACTCATCGCATTGATTTGATGCTAATTTGTATTCTAATGATTGCCTTAAAGGTACTCTTTAGCGTTGCCATTATCTAAATGGATTGAGAAAAATGCAAAAAAACTTGTCTCACCAATAAATATATTTAATCATCATCATCATAATTACTTGACGTTGCAATAGACTCGACCTAAATCTTCTTTTGTCAATTGTTTAATAACCTAAAACACTCCAAATCTAACTTTGAATAATTTTCATACCAGAACTTTGCAGGGGAAAACCTGTTCCAGCTAAGCTAGCATGAAATAAAAGATTTAGAATTTATTTTATGAGTTTGTGAGTTAAATGTATACAGTAGGTATACCAGTATAATAATTCCATTACGAACTTGTTTAATTTACATATACAACAAAACTATAAACGATTCATCATCGTATCGACCTTTTTACGGGACATGTAGTTCGCTATCATCCGTCTTGACAGTTCCAGGGAATGAATTTGGCCAATGGAATTTTTGCTCAGTTTACTGATTTTTCGCTGTTTGTATAAAAAAATTAAGCCGATAATGGTTTGCGCAAATCATAACAAAACTTTATTGCATACTTACCTACTACTTCTTGAAATGTTACTTTTTCCGATGCTCAAACTCAGATGAATAGTAGTAAGTATATAGTAGCCCAAGTATAGTAGTCGTAGTATAGTAGTATAGGTTCTTAAAATATTTTTATTCAAGCTTCTGTTGTAAATAGTCTAGAATGCAAGTTGAAAACCCGGCTGTATTCATTAACTTATATAGTTTGGTTCTAAACAAATTCGATTCCAAAGCGTCTGGGTTCCAAAAAGTAAAACCATGTCATGTCATGTGCAGAATTTCATTTTATTCAAACGCTCAAATCACTTGTATTAGAAGCTGGGCTGGTCTATTGAGTTAATTTCAGCCTTAAAAATTGTAATTATGTTGAGGGCAAATGGAAAAATGTTTTAGTATCGAGTGTTATATGTAGTAATGATGCAGGTGCCATAAAGTCATAATGGTCACTGGTGGTCATATAATCATCATAATAAGTTATTGTTCGCTTAACTTTTCTAAACTACTTTTTTGTGAAGCTATTATTATTACAAGCCGTTTGGCTAGAATATTGTTGACAACCGACAAAACATGGATTAGTCAAATTTTTCTTCAGTTCTGTTCAACGCACACTAAAATTTGCTCGAATCACGCGAAGCGCCGATATGAGCAATAAAAGTTTTGAAAAAAAAAGATTTAAGCAAAAGTCTACAAGAGTTAAAGCACGTCGTTATTTGTTGTATTTAGGCTTCAGCAGAAAAATGAATGCAGCTAACCTGTTTGATTAAGTCATATTTCATACTTTTGCGCAAGACGATATGCATTTCAAAAATATAATTTAAGCTTATACACATACGCGATGCATATTGCATACAGATACTGTATACTAAACCTTATTTATTGGACACAACATGTCATTGGTCACAAAAAAAAATAGTTTACAGCTTTTTCACGTGAAAAACACCAACAACGAAAAAGGGTTGGCAAGTTTGGTTTTGGCGTAAGCAGAGTTTTTTATTTTTTTTATTTATCTCCAACTCTCAAAACTCCAATTGCCACTATACTTCAATGTTATCTACCTACTAATAATAAATACTTGTATTACTTGTACTATTATTCTTCTTTTACTCTCCCGGAGGTAAATTAGTATCATCCACATCTTCACTCATATAATTGGAGATGATAGGTGCGGACAAATTGTAAAGAAGAAATGTAGGATCAGGACGAACTCAACAGCACAATAAACATGACAAAAAAAAATGTTTTAAAGGACGGTAAGTCTTCTAGTTACCTACGTGCTTCAGTAAGAAGGCAGAACATGTCCCTCCCTATATACTACTGAATAATATGACTTCATCTACTGACTACAGCATACAATAAAAGAGACAGGAAAGGAGCATAAATGAAAGAAGATAAAATATAGCAGTGAGCAGCATTGAATCAGGACGAACTCAACAGCACAATAAACATGACAAAAAAAATGTTTTAAAGGACGGTAAGTCTTCTAGTTACCTACGTGCTTCAGTAAGAAGGCAGAACATGTCCCTCCCTTTATACTACTGAATAATATGACTTCATCTACTGACTGCAGCATACAATAAAAGAGACAGGAAAGGAGCATAAATGAAAGAAGATAAAGTATAGCAATGAGCAGCATTGAAGGATTTTTATTTTATTTTACAGCAATAAAACCTCTCACTACCATGAGTGCTCCTTGCTTGCTTTTTTGGTTTTTTCTGCTTGTTCTCCTTTGTTAAAATTGGAAAATGCTTAGCTGTTGGTTGTGCTGCGCGCAGTGTAGTGGAGTTAAATTGGATCTGAACTGAAAACTGTATTATTACTCGATTTTCCACTTCCAAAATGTTCACCAGTGTACTGAGCGTTCTGAACGCATTCTACGGCATGTCGCTTGGTATTATTGCATTTATNGGTTGTGCTGCGCGCAGTGTAGTGGAGTTAAATTGGATCTGAACTGAAAACTGTATTATTACTCGATTTTCCACTTCCAAAATGTTCACCAGTGTACTGAGCGTTCTGAACGCATTCTACGGCATGTCGCTTGGTATTATTGCATTTATATTTGATTATTACACGACGGGTCTATGCTGCTGCGTTATTGTTGTCGTTGTTGTAAAATTACGTAATATATTGTAAAGAAAAGACAAAATGACTCAAGTGAGATGGACTTATCAATGTACATGTTTATTCTTTTATATAACCTCCATACCAGGATATATCAAGTGCGCACGCCAATACTATTCCTATGATATTGTCTCCTTCCCCTATTCTTTTCATACCATTTCGTTTCATTTGATGCACGTTCTACCGCAAAAACCGTGGCCCAGCCATAATCCAGAATAATGGAAAGGTATTCATGGCAAGATGCAGATTTAAAATGACACGCCTGCTTCATCTTTGTAGTTGTTTCAAAAGTGATATTCTTCTCTGGAAAAACCGAAAATGTTTTACCTTCTTGCAGAGGTCGTCAAGAGAAGCAGTGTGGTTATTGCTGAGCATGTGAGTGAAATGGCAGTCATTTCTTTACATACCATTTCGTTTCATTTGATGCACGTTCTACCGCAAAAACCGTGGCCCAGCCATAATCCAGAATAATGGAAAGGTATTCATGGCAAGACGCAGATTTAAAATGACACGCCTGCCTCATCGTTGTAGTCTTTTCAAAAGTGATATTCTTCTCTGGAAAAACCGAAAATGTTTAACCTTCTTGCAGAGGTCGTCAAGAGAAGCAGTGTGGTTATTGCTGAGCATGTGAGTGAAATGGCAGTCATTTCTTTCCCTTCATTTCGTCCGGTTGCTTTGTAGGGAAGAGTACACGGTTAAAAAGGAACACGATGCGGTAGCATCATGACATCATCATGGAGTATTGAGAGGTTGACTGTTTGGGTTTGAAAAGAGTCAATGATTTTCTGTATATCTAGTTTCCTGCAACTGCGGTAGTATGATACCAGTATAATTACTTTGAATCTTTCATTAATGATTACATAACGTATTTCTTTCTATAGAAAAAAAGTTTGTTAAAACTCTGCATATCACCAAATTCAACTGGTTTCCTTTCTTGTTTTTTGCCATGAAATGAGTAGAACTAGCCTTGAATAATCTAATTGTCAAGAACTGTTTGGGTTTGAAAAGAGTCAATGATTTTCTGTATATCTAGTTTCCTGCAACTGCGGTAGTATGATACCAGTATAATTCCTTTGAATCTTTCATTAATGATTGATAATATAACGTATTTCTTTCTTTGTTAAAACTCTGCATATCACCAAATTCAACTGGTTTCATTTCTTGTTTTTTGCCATGAAATGAGTAGAACTAGCCTTGAATAATCTAATTGTCAAGCTTTATGATTGAATTGTCACTCCAATCAAGCGAGTGTCGAGTGTCAATGTTTTACAATTTGGATTTCCGTATATATTTTTATTTATTCTTAACTCATGATGGTGCCTTTCTCGGCCTCTGGAATTACCTCATTCTGAAATTGTAAACATGTGCTCCTGTTTCAGTAATCAATAGTTTTTATAAATTACCCTTTCAGGGGCGCAGAACATTTTATAGCTGCGTTTGTTGCATAAATTACAATTGCATATTGGAATTCCCGCATTTGTACTTTGCTTCTCGGTCAGAATTTAAAACACCAAAAAAACAAACGAACGAAATAACAATACCAGGGAGGTGTTATACAAGAACAAAACAGATAGTCTAGCCAAACCTAGCAAACTGCAAGTTGAATCATTCCAAATTGATGATGAAAGTGCGCGTTCATGACATCCCCAAGAGTCATCATAAAACTTTATTTAATA
>JAHZMZ010001737.1:0-32116 GCA_027743805.1 Lepidocyrtoides sp. E14
TCCGGAATCCAGATACTTATGTAAATGTATCAATCAGTACATTTTGCAATTTGCACGCCTGCATGCACTTTTCTTCAGCGTGGATGAGAATTTCTAAATGAGAAATGAAAAATGCAGATTCTGTAAGTACAGACAAAGCATCATGTGCGAGCGAGCAAGCGATTCTGTGTGTATGTGCTTGTTGCTCTGAAGCTCTGCCTGCCTGGACTGAGCGGTGGGCGGTGAGTATCACATGTTTTATGTTATGTTGGTTTGTTTCGTTTGTTTGTTTGGGTTGTGAAATGTAATTTCACATCCAACATCCAATCCTTGAAAATTAGTGAATTGCGTATTTAATGATGATAATGTAAAACCGAATATATCATAATTTACATTTTAAATAGTACCTGGCCTATTCTACTTCTACTTACTCAAACCTCCATTAGACTCCTGTAATTAGTAGTCGTCGTGAATTGGGTAGCTGTTTTTATGCATGGACATCCAGCTTCAATAATTACAGAAGATGACTGAAGATAAGTCAGCAGATTTTTTTCATTGTCCAGCTTATAAGCTAATGATTTCTGACATTCGTGGTGCCGTTCCAAAAGTACACGAAAATCATAATCACGGAGACGCAAGTGAAGAAGATGAGGAGAAAGAATTCGAATGGTTTTTATCTTTAAACAAATTAGAGACAAAAAACGGAGAGCTTTTATTGAAATCTGCAACCCCTTCCAGACCGTCTGCAGATCTTCACTTGAAGTTAGTATGGATTCAAGGGGCAGTTGTCCGGATTGAGAGAACTGCTTCTTCAAACGGTGAGGAAGACCTTTCACTGGTTATCAGTGATGAGGAAGACGGCTCGGAGGAGGCTATTATTTATGAATACAACACGGTGCCGGGTGGTGATCATGCTGGTCTCAAAATTGGTAAATTTGATAGATCCCTTACTACATACAGTGTTTACTTAAAATGTTACTGTGAAATTACTTTTTGTTATCATACATCTTGTTTGTGTAAACACAATTCATGAAAATTACTTTTATTGTTGCAATTCTCTCAGGGTCCTACGTGGGGACGTTAGGGCAAATTTGGTCGATTAAGCCCGTGATAGTAAAAGCAACTAAAATCATGTACTTAAGTGACAAGCCAATTTACAAATCCATGTGGAAGGACGAAGTAACACTTTCAAAGGCATTCCTGAGTGGCTTGATTTTTCCCTCGTTGTAGCTGAGTAAAATTGTCAATTTTAGTGATAATGAATATACTGATAGTGTGCAAAAAGTTCGTGTTTTTACTTGCACAAGTTCATAGACCTTTTTTGTCGAGCACCTTCCTGTGATCGAGCATGCATTTAGTTTAAATGTAATTTACTGACTGATAAGGTCAAAGGTATGAGTAATTTAATAAAAACAAATTCCATATTTTTTTACCTGAACTGGATCAATATTAGTTGATTTTTAACAGTCAAGAGAAGAAAATATATGTAAATATCAATAAATGGCGTGTGAAAAAGTTGCCTGTGATTTAAAAGAACGGATGGAGTGATTATTTATTGATCAAACTTCCTTACATCTTTACGAATTATCGAGATTCTCCATTTCATAATTTGCATTGATGCACTCAATCATAAATATACATTATTGATATTATCAATCAAATCATCCCGTATTTCTTTGCGTTATTGCGTTGCATTATTTTTGTATTCCATGCTGGCACTTTTTGTACTTATCATCATCATGAATAACGGCCTCAGTTAATGTCAACTTTTTACAAATTATTTTAATTCAGATTTTTCCGATTATTTTCTGTTGTCTATCACTTATAATAAATCGAAAATCAGTATGTGTCTAGTGTCTATCTTAATCTTGTCGTGCGTATGTACGTAGTACGTATGATGATGTATGGATTATGGATGATGATGTATAAACTATAAACTAATGTCCCAAGATGCCCCCATTTTATCGCATGGCATAATGGCATGGCATGCAAAAACCAAAAAAAAAAAAAAAAAAAAAAAACATTTTAGTCTTTCTATCTCTATCCTTTGCCTTCTTTCTATATTATCTTTATTCGTCCTATCTTCTTATGTACTTTGGTACATATATGTATGTAGTGTACAGTGAAAATTGTTCCAGCTGAGCCCACCACGAGCCAAGTTCTGAAGCCGACATTTAAACTCTTTTGGAATCGGTCAACTTGGAAAATTAAATTCAAAAATGGCGAAAGCAGCCTCTGGAGTAGCTACAAAGGCGCCTGATATGATTGCAGGTAAGAAAATCAGTGTCTGAAAGTAACTTCAAAGACTTTAATCATAAATTTTGATGCATTACTTATTTTACTTTTGTAACAACAATTATTTGTTAATGTGCATATTTACGCCAATCGTACGGTATACTCAACTAAACTAATGGTCAATGATGAAAGCCATACTGTGTTCGGAACATAAATGTTAATATTTTGTATGTGCAAATGTTCAAAAAAAATCTGACCATAATTTGTAATTTAGTGCCGTACTCACTAGTGTTTTAATGGGCAGTTTATGCATTATTATCATCAATGAAAATAATTGAATTATTTTGCAGCGCTTTTGAAGCAGGCACAGCCAAAACTTCAGACTTTTGTAAGATATGCCAAGGTGGAATTGACTCCTCCCACTCCAGGAGACATCCCAAAGGCTATTGGAGGGATCCGTAATATCTTCAGTTCTTTCCGTACTGGTCGCTACAAGGAACTCACAGTTCGCGTGAGTGTTTGTTCTCTTATTAATTGGTCATATCCGTTTTATGTTCTTAAGGCTTCTATTGATTTATTCCAGCTAACTAATTGTCTATAATTTTTCGACTTTTGCTAGTTTGAGAGGATATCAGGTTTAATTCGTCTCTGTTCATAGTAGTTGTAAAAGTTAGAAAGCAAAAATGTACATCCACAGTCAATTGTATTCACGATTCCATCTAAACGTCGTGAGCCCAAGGTCTAATAAAATTATTCAAAGCTTGTCATTTTAGTCCCGGGTAAATTACTGAGTACGTTCAATGTTAATCATTTGGAAAGCAATTTTATTTGAGCCCAATTAAAGGAAGCATTGTCATCATGTGTACAACTAGATACACATAGTAGATATCTTATAAATAAACTTGTGATTATGTAGATTTGATTTGGTTAATGTGTATTAACCGATTTCATATTTATTATTAAGAACTATTTGTCGAACTCGTAAAGTTTAGACATATGGAGAAGCATTGGAAATGTGTCCTGAAGTCGAGTATAAACTGAAAACTGAACGATTACAAAATCTACATTTGGCGTCGTACAAATTTACATACGAGCTCTAAATAGTCGAAATCATATTCGAATATCGATGCGTGTACCTATTGTATAAATTGTACCCAACCAAACTATTGATGCTACCAATCAATTAATGTAATATAATAGTTTAGCTGTTATTATCAATCATGGTTTCTTTACACTTTCTCGTGATTTGCCAATATTGAATATTTGTTGTGTTGTTAGCTTTCCTTGGCACAAGAAAAT
This sequence comes from Lepidocyrtoides sp. E14, assembly GCA_027743805.1. Taxonomy (NCBI): domain Eukaryota; kingdom Metazoa; phylum Arthropoda; class Collembola; order Entomobryomorpha; family Entomobryidae; genus Lepidocyrtoides; species Lepidocyrtoides sp. E14. The sequence continues at coordinate 3,514 of JAHZMZ010001737.1, forward strand.
ATTTAGAAGTGTAAGAAACATTAGTTTGCTATGCCGAGTCCACTGCCAAACGTTGTTGATTACAATTGGCAAATTGCAATATTGAAAGGACAAATATGACCTGTGTAGAGTGTAGGTTCGTTCTTATTTACGCGATGAAAATTGATTAATATTCAAGTGGAAAGTTAAAAAGGCTACTAAGGCTTTCATTTACTATTATTACAATAATATGTGACAAGTGTTTTAAACTTGAACAATTTTAATGAGCAAAAATTTAAAATCATAAAATTCAAATATCGGTAATCGGCATATTCGGCATGTCTAGTGTAAAGGTGTACAGGCCAAAGGCATACCATTATTGTGTCAGCGTATAATGCTGAAATCGGCACAAAACAGAGCGAAATTGATAAGTGATGTGAACTTCAAATCTTGAATTGCTCTAATTCGGTTATACTGTGCACAATTGAACACTACATCTTTCAGTAGAAACGAAATGGCTAAAGCTTACGCCAGCAGGTGACACCCATGTCCTATTTTGTCTTGGTCTTGTCCGTATGTACTTTCCCTTCATATGCCTTCATCGTTTCTTTTCTTCCGTCTCGTACTTGCTTTCATATTGTTACCATCTTCCCATTATTATGGGAATCCCATAAAACAGCATACACGCATACATCTATTACTTCTACTCCATTTCATGGATTATGTTTGTACTTTCTCTTTGTACTCATTTTTTGCGTTTGCAAGCAAAAGGCACCCCTTCAAGTCAACATTCGTTGCATTTTTATTCCACAGTATGTCCATCCAAATTACCATCAAAATCCCTTCAACTTTCATAGTAGTAAATACAACCACAGCATTTTTAAGATGTTAAGTGGAAATGTATATGGGCTAACCAGCCGTTGTTGAAGCTGAAAAGTTGGCAACTTACGCCACTCTAGCCAGCTGAAGTTCAGCAAGGCAAAAAGAGAAAAAACGAGAAGAGAAAACGTAATAAAGATGGACGGAGGAGTGATGAGATAGCATCAGTTGTTGGAGGCAGTTGGAGGAATATTGCATACAGCAGCATTCAACATGATTTGGCAGAGCTGAAACAGAGTCGAGAGCGTGAGGGTGAAAGTCTGGTGGTTGGTAAAGTTATCGATCTGTTTTCCCTGGAAGTATACACAAAAGACTTAAACTTGCTTAAAAGTTGAACGAATCTACTTTTCTATTGCTAAAGACGCTGCTAAAAGTAAACTACGGTCCTTTTGAACAAAACTCTTTTCAAGTGAAAACACATTTTTACATGAAAGTCATTGCAGTTCATTACGTGCAGTAATTTAACCAAAAGAGAAAGTGTAGTATAGCGTGGTTGTGGTTGCGAAATTGATTCCCAAGAAAGAAAGTCAATGGCAAAAGTGTCCGTCTTTTTTTTTGAAAACTGGACAGCAATTCAAGTTTTGAACAATTGAAAATAACCATTTGGGAAAACCGTATGGAGAGAGGCACAAAGCCTAACTAATTTACATACTTTGGAACGTTAAACTACTCTCTATATACATACAGTGTGCCACTCTGGATTAATCGGGACTTATTTTGGTAAGCACTACATTCAAGGGTTAACATTTGTAATTATAAGGCCATTTCATAAGTATTTATAGCATGACATTTCGTCTCGTATTATTTTTTATTCTGGCTTCATTTAAAATCCAAACTGCTTTTCATAAAGGATGAAATGTAAAGCAAGAACTATGTACATAATATAAATACATAGTTATTCTACCTATGATAAATTAGTGATTTTAATGTGCAAGTTTCGACAATTTACGTTTGTTCTGCTATGCAATGATATCTAAGTTTGACTATTGTTCGATTGAACGTGAACGGATTCAGCTGAACGTGAACGAAACAACAGAAAAGACTTTTTTCCAATAAATTTTTGGCAAGAAGTTTAGTTTTTGTGATCCATCGAAAAGAAGTATACTGTAAGAAAATTTGAAATTTTTGTGTTCTGCATCTATTAAAAACTGGGTACAGTGATATTTTTACACTAGATGAATGCGTGTAGTAGGTTAGCATTATATTTGGTAGAATAAAATGAGTAGGGAAAATCGTGGAAATTGTATTCCACTTTGTATCTTGTTTACATATACTTGTCAACAAGAACCCACTAATCACTCCTCTCTCTTCGGCGTAATCTTTCAAACGTCTTGTGTATCTTCGTATCTTACACTTATTTTCATTATGAAAACAGCATGTTCTTCTTATGATCGACAAATCTTAGCAATATGCAATTAATAATTTATACATACGTCCGCTTTTTCATAAAATGCCTACCACATAATAAAATCACAAATTTGAAAACTTCGGCACAATTACAAACTATATAGGCTGGGGGCATGTACATATGTAGCTGTTTTAAAGGGAATGAATTAAATTTGTTTATTTTCCGAAGCGAAATAAAAACGTAGATGGTGAACACTCCAGTTGCAATTCAGACAGCTAGAGTTAGAGCGCTACCACATGCCAAGAGAAGTGTTATCTTACATGTGAAAATTGGTGTCGGGGTTGTCAGAGGATTTTGTGATGATGAAGCATTGCACGTTTCACTCATAATAATGTTTTGTGACTTACGTTATATACGCACAAAATGCTTTATATGCATATAAATATTATGTTGATTCATTAGATGGGATGCAGGAGTAGTAAATAAAAAGTAGTAAGTATTTCACAAGCCATTAGCCGATTCTATTACATATAATGACCACGAAAAGTAATCTTTTTGCACTCATATCCCGCCAGTTTTACAAAAACAATCGTAACAATTCCAACGATAAGACATTAATGGAAACAAACAAAAGACTTTATTACAGATTGCAGCACATATCATGTAGATATCTTCTTGCATCTTCACGTTGAGGTCGAACTAATCTTAATATAGCACTGGACCTTGTAATTGATTTCTAAGTGATTCGGAATGTCTATGAAATTTATCATATTACTTGCCTACACTCTTTTCATAACAATCATTGATAAAATTCAACATTTGTAAATATAGCAAGAAATAGGAATGTAATGAAAGGAATAAAGATGAAAAAATGTACTTCTAATACTCCAATGCATATACCTTTAGAAATCATTGCAAGCTGCGTTTCTCTGAACTAACTTTTCAGATACTATGAAGAACGACTCTAGAAAGCTCTTAGTATCCATACTTCTAACAAAAGTTCCGAAATATGTAATTGAGACAACATCCCATATGTAGTAATTTTGTATCTCGTTTATATATATGTAATTGAGACAACATCCCATGTAATAATTTTGTATCTCGTTTATATAACAGCTTTGTATATCCTTTATAAGCTAGCAAATTTGTAAGAAAGCCTTTTTTCGCTCACAACATGGTCCAGCAGAAACTTATATCAAAATGCTAACTTTTATAGCTGCTGCGAATCGCGAACAAATGCTACTTTGCTTTTTGTACGGTTGGAATAAGGAAATATGAAATATAAACGAGATTATTGCTACTATGAAATACGATTTTCCCAAAATAAAAGCTGCAAACATTTGAGTAAAAAGAATAAACATTTTCTCACTTGTACATCTGCTTATTCCTGCTATCTCGTTTCTTTCCACATAAAAAATGGAATATGTGATATGGGGAGGGAAAGATGGGAGAAATGAAATTTTCTGCTGTGAAGTACTCAGAAACTAGTTTGTCAACGTAATATGTCGGTAATATAGCAGTATAATAGTAGTATACTGTATGTGCCTATGTAATAACTGCAAATATATTATCAGTTTTTCATATTAGAAGCTTTCCCGTACTTTAGATCATCAATAAAACATCATGTTCATATGCTCGTAGAGTTTCAGCATAAATTATGTAAGTACAACTGTCTATAAACTTGTCCTTCCCCACAACCAACTTTTAGTTAGGCCAGCCACCAACCAGTCAGCGTTGAACTGGGATAATAAGTTTTATTAATCAATTATGCATTGGCATGTGCATAGGTTTCAATTTCATTCCTGGATGTCAACCGTACCTATCGAGCACGTTTCATGAAAGAAGTTGTATGCATATTATTATGGATTTTTTATTTTAAAAAAATATTATACTCACTCACATAAAAATCGAATGCTCAATTGTACACTAATACGAAATACATCATAATACGCACATGCTATCCAACAATAATAAAAACTGAATTGGAAAATCATGTTTTTACGAGGTTCTGCTGTAAAATTATTAGCACTGATAATAAAAAGAATTATTAATGGGTTTTTTGCTGATATGATTTATCACATTACGTCAGATCAGTGAAATAATGCTGTCTAACTCCGTATCTCCTTTCTGCGTTTCCTTTCATCTGCATTTGTTTCTCAAAACTTGCCATGTTCCAATTCACATTTTTGAATTTTTTTTCCATTTACTAAAGTTCGTTTTATTTTTAAACCTAGTTTGTAGACAAATGATAACCAAATATAAAAACTATATGATATCGTGTTTGAGTAGTACTAGATAGTCAGTTATTACTTTCATTTAACGCAATTACAAAAGCTAACAAAACTGGTGAGTGCTTTTTGGTCTATACAAGAAATTATATTACACAATAACTAACGATTTTTCATACTAATTTTAGAGTAATTCGTGACTTGATGTGGTGACACCTATCAAAGTTCTTCCCCCTCTTTAATTTAAAGAGTACTCGCCTACCTATTTATCAGCGTTTTCTTCTCAAATATCTTCTCGCTGACTGTTGTTTATTTCTTTCGATAACTTCTTTTCGAAAGGTAAAAAAGGCATAACATCGCAAAGTTGTGACTTGTGAGCAGTTAGCTGGAAGTGAAAGTATTTCATTATTTACATTTTCATCATTGTTGAAGCTACGAGTATCCCAATATAAATTGACAAGTTACCTCCAGATACCAGTCCAGTAAAACGAATTTCCTTGATTTTGACTACTTTAGGGTAACTTGGTGGCACATAACTGACGGAGAAATCTTTTCAAAATGGATATCTATCGATTTAGAGCAAAGGCCAGGATCGTGGCTATAGTGGATCTGGTAAGAAAACTATATAGGTATTTTATGCTTTTGAGATAATATTGCTATACTGCCCCTGACTGACAAAATGTCCAAAACGTTGCAGATTTGTATTTTCTCCGTTGAAAAATTAAGTTGGAAAATATTGGTTTCCTGCTTTATCTTTTTTAGATACTCAGCAGCATGAGCCTGTGCATGTGCCTGATCATTTTGTTGGGAGCAGTTATGATCTCCTCAGCACAGGTCAGCACAGAATCGGATGACGATACTTTCAGTAAAAATCAAAAGGAACAAGGAAAGAAAATGCTTGGTAAGATTAGAAAACCAGTTGCATTTGACTAAACGACAGTTAGAATGCGGATTTGTTTAAGTTTGTGCTTCTACTGTAACATAATTTACTGAATTGAAACAAAATCGATGCATAAATTTACTTTGCTAAATAAATCGTAGCAACTTTCCTGTGGATTCTGGGTGTCTTCACGAGCATTGCAACCATTATTCAAATCGTGGCCGCTGTCAAGTTACTGAATGCAACTCAATTGGTAAAAATTTAGCTAATAGTTGATAGTGATCAGGATTTTTTTAATACTCATATACCTAATCAAAGACCGAAATCTTAATAAATATTACATCGTGTGCATGTGATACATATTATGTGAAACTGCGAAAGTATTCATCTTTTTGATCCACAATTTCTAGGGCAAGGATCCCGTGGGTGCAATGAGGCTGTGTGTGTTTTGGCGTCATGTGTGTGTGGTATTTACCATAATACTGATGGTCGGGATATTATTCTCACGAGTTGATCACAGCACCTCCATGTTCACATTGATACAAGTTCTACTGCGTGCATGGGCTATCTACATTGTTACCCAGTTCATGAAAGAACTTGATACGGCAATCACAACTGGAGTTCTCCCAGTGCATTGTCAACCTGGAGGTGCACCCATCATCGCAGGCGTTGCGTATGCATACATTCCTCCAAATCAACAGCAGCAGCAGCCTGCGTTCAATCCAGACCTGAATGCTGCACCACCAAGCTATCAGGAAGTCATGAAAGAAAAAGAACCCATTCCAACAAAGGAATAAAATATACTCAACCAATTGAAAAACTCAAAAGTTTGAATGAATGGTAATGATGATGATAAATTCCAACAAGCTTTTATAATGTTGAGGATTTTCATTGTGCAGGTAAATATACATGTTTATATATAAATATGTCACTGAGGTATTATTATTGTATGTATTTATGTCAAAACATTTTTGTGTTTCGATTTCTGCTGTTAAATTCCATACGATCAAGTAATTATGAAGTAAAAATAACACGAAATCAGTTAGTGGCAATTGTTGTAATTTTTTGGAATATATGTATAAAAATAATAATGCTACAAGTTTGTACAAATTTCGTTTACTAGGAAAGAAAGATAACCTGTGTCATTTATCTTTCATCACTCATTGTCATTGTCGTCAGTATACCGTGATTAAAATGTAGTGGCTATAAAATTGTAGGGATGAATAGTCGAAAGTTTTTAAATGAAGTAAGCATATTCGGTTAGGAAATGGTTGTGTTTTATGCAAGCACTCGCATTTGACCGACGCAATCAAATATTCTTATATGTCGTAGTCCACATCGCCATGCAGAAAGTTTTTGAATTCATGTATCAATGTCACGTGTTAATTTTTTGCCAATACTTCCAAACTTTCTGATGCCTTGTGAAATAGTAAAACAGTTGCATTTGTGTCTCTTGTGTCAATCGGTACAACAAGTAATGCAATGTATTGGCGTACCAATCGAAAAAAAACTAAACTGATGCGCACAGCACAACATACAAGCAAAACGTGGTCAACAATAAGAAAATGACAAATAATCTTCACAAGAATCTTTAAAATTTGTACTTTGCATTTAAAACGTCCATTCAACATTCAATCTACTGTATTAGTTAGAATTTGGACAATGTGTAAATATATACTGTACGAGAAAACTGTATTTATGTGTCATTATCAATTATACTTAATGATGCAACGCATTCCTCTATGTATTTTTTCTGAATTAATGTTACTCAATTTTATATTAATACCTGAATTCTTGTCTAACCCTTGCTTGCTGCCGATATGATTGGCAGAATGACGTACGCGTATTGAATGCATATATAGAGTAAATAGTAATCGGTGCCAATACGGGAAGGGGGTTCGCGCATCACTGAACGAGAAAATAGATTTATTTATCCCCATTGCCCGGTGTTAAATTATGATGTGTGCTTTATAATTGTAAATATACATATTGTATTTACGGATAAAAATACTGTGTCATACTTTAAGATGTCCGCCCGTATTTCCGGACGATACCTCCCTCCCAAACGGTAAGGAATTTCGAAATTCATAGTTTGGCAATCTATTGCAGGTAAGCCTAGCCCTTGGGCTGGTCAGATTACAGCAGATCACCATCATCTACTGAGCAGCATAAGAGCTCTCTGACCATTTATCATTGTACTACTTTATTTGTATGTGAAATACCAAATTACCAAATCAGATATCCAGTAGCACCCGTTCTTTGGCCTGAATCTGATTATCTCATTTTCCACTTGACGAGCTCATATTACACATAGGTAGCAATGAGACAATATGCTGTGAAATGATGGGGCAACCTGCGACAATGCCGTAAAATGGATGTTGGGGTAGCATACAAGTACGAGGTCAAAATATGAGGTGACATGAGACACCTTTGAGAAGAAGCTGTGCAGGATATTTTAATATTCCAGTGATGACTTTGTAACCTTGCTATTAGCTTTTTGGCTTTACTCTAATTGAGAGAATGTTGAACCTACAAGCTGTGAGAGAGAATGGGGATCATGGCGAATGTGATAGATAACAGAACAGTGTGCTACAAAAATGTGTTATAGCCTCTAGAGACATGCTGTTATGGTCTATTTTAAATTGCAAAAAAAGGTTTTATGTACTTGATTCAAATGTATAATAGGTATACATACAATCAACAGTTATTTCACAAAATAGATAGATAGACAATGTGGTTAACTTTGAATTATATCCACAGAAATTTGATGATACAATAGTATTTTAAAATCTATATACGTAAATAGTATACTGACACCATGCATTTAAATTGTATGTTTCCCTCTTTCTCAGTGTTGTAATTGACTTTATATGGTTTGGATTCATGCAATGAAAATCGTTTTTTTTTTGGAACACTGTATTTGTTGAAACGTACAAAAATGTAATTTAAAAGCTTATTCAGAGTGTTATACTTTTTTCTTTATCGTGTTAAACTGTTTTATTACATTAAGATGTCGTTTTACGTAAGCCAACAAGAAATCACATCAAATAAAATGCTCGTTTTATTATTCTTACCAACCATATAATACTACTTGGTGCGTATACTGCAGCTCTTTAAATTTCATATCTTTACTTCATCCTGTCCAAATTTTCAATGTAGTACGTGACATCATTTGCCTTTCTCTCTCGTCGCATACCAGTTGTCCCTTTTCATAGCATAAAAAGATTTTACTCCTCTGGCTTGGCTAAAAGTAGATAAAAAAAGGATAATAGGTACTTGCCCATAGCTAGTACATACTGAAAATCTGGAATGGTAGAACTGCCAAAAAGGATGTCGTAAAAATTCAAACTAGAAATTATTATTTAAACACAAGAGACGCTTTTTTTACTTTTCTTTGTGGCTACTCTACTGTGACGTTACAGTTTTCAATGTCCTACTTGCTCTGACTTTTAGACAAAAGTTTTACAATTACACACTACCGCATTTTCTTTCACGAAAATAGCAGCTATATTCCCCTTGTACACATCTTTAGCTGCCCTTAACAGCTTTATAGTTGGTTTAAAAATGCTCGTTTCAGTCGTTTATCTTCGGAAAGGGTTCGCAGGGGGAATGAGTGCAAGGAGCTGGAACAAACGGTTACATTTTGCGTTGCGTTGTACATTTTCATATGTGGTCTCCTTTTCTTTGGAGAAGCTGTGAAACAAAATGCCTCTATACCATTCCAATGCTGTTGTTTGTGTCTGGACGTCTTTCCTGTAGTTTTCACTTTATCACAGTATGTATTTCAAATGCCTAGTATACATTCATATAGACATACTATATATTCATACATAGATGCCTAGTGCACGTGTATGTAATGTTTTACAATTATGTAGGTACATAATATGATATACAACTGCCTTAACTTACCCTATGACATTCTCTAAAAGCGAACTAAATAATAAAGAAAAAAAAATTAAAACTGTTTATGTGTAAAAATGTAGAGTTGGATCAGGCTGCAATATAGGAAATTTGAACTTGTAACTTCCTAACTAACTTGTACAGACAGTTCTAAAAAGGTTTTGCATCCAAATCGAAAAAAAATGGATTCTGGAAACGAGCATTGGAACACAGCAGCATTCCTTCAAAGTGGGAACCAGGTTTGGAATCTATATCGATCTTCTGAAATGATGCCTACTTTCACTGCTGTGTTTGGACAAACATCTTACACTTATGCTCCCTGTTTGTTCTTTTAGTTTTTTTTTATGATAACAGACAAAATAGCAAAAATCAGGTTGTGCTAAAACAAAGTGAAGCGCTTTCCTCTTTCTATATATCTATTACTTTGACCTACACAAAAATGTATGTGCATACACTTATATAGGAGCTACAGCGCAAAACTGAAACTTTATCTGGCAAAATGAATACAAAATAGATGTAAAGCAAGCGCGGTTTTGTATGCGCACCTAAAAAATACCTATTTTCTTTCTCCATACCATACTATGTCTGTATAATATAGTTATGTTATGAGTGTTTATGATGAGAAGTGTACCAGATACTAGAATAGGATAGAATATTGGAAATTTTACTTGGGGAAGCAAGAAAAATAACTTTTCATATGGCTCCTCTCTCCAATGAGCTCCCTAGTAGCTTTAATTTCCTTCCATATTTATAATTCATTTTGAAGAAAACCAACGTAATTTTATGGCAAAAACAAGTCAGTACATTTCAAGGAGAAAAAATATTGAATACTTTCCCGAAAAAGGGTAAAATGAAAGCTGGTGAAAGAGGAATAGAAGTAAAGTGGGAACCTGAGTGGGCAATCAATGATCGTGCAACTTTCTCCTCATCATAGTTCCGTTTAGATATCGTTAACGTTAAAATATAATAATCAATTGTCAAAATTAAATTGATTTAACGGGTGTCGTCTTTATTGACTAGTGACAGTCAATCAATCACTTATATTGTCATTGCAGTAAAAGTGAGAAGAGGAAAGTGAAACTTGACACAGTGAAGCATCATGGAACAGCGAGTACTGGAAGTACACAGGAGGAGAGCTAGAGTTGTGGCTACGATTGATTTGGTAAGTGTACCAAAATCTTCCTTGGTAGAATTTATTTGGAACTAGTTAGTGGTTAGCTTTGGCTTCATTCATTCATGAGAAGGTCCTTCACTTTCTCCTTTCACATTCACCTTATTAGTGGACTATTAAAGTTAGATGACAGAAATCTTTTATGGTATTATGATTTCAATTTTGATAGATACTATCCAGCATGAGTTGTTGTTTTTGGATCATGGCCATGGCGGGACTACATTTCTTGCGGATTTCTGGAATGAAAAACCAAGTACGAACGAACAATACAAAGATTCTCCAGCCAGATTTCCAGGACCCTGAAGAACCGGAAATGGAATTCGGAGGACGGTCCAAGCACTGGACATCGGAAGGCTTATGTATGCCAAATTTCTTGAATATAGCAAAAATACTGGTGTGGATAGAATTTAACTAAAAAAAAAAATTACATTTTTAAATTAAAATATTTGCCCAACAGATAGCTGTGCGTGGTTCTTAATTGCTGCGTTCTTGATGGCTGCTATTATTCAAATCACAGCTGCAGTCAAATTGCTGAATGCCACACAGATCGTAAGTGTGCATAACTTTCAGTCTCAATTAGAATCTAATACATTGAATAGAGTACTGCGTATCGAAAACTAACTTTTGGGACCATAATTTTTTACTTGACAGGGTAAGGATGCCAGGAGTGCGTATGGGTTGTGCAGATACTGGCGATCCGTCTGCGTCATGTTCACCGGCTTGCTTTTGTGTGACATTGTCCTCTCACTACGAGGAAAAAACTTCTTTGGAATGTCATTCGTCATGTGCAACATCCTTATAAGAACAACGGAATTGTACATTGTTCAGCATTTCATGAATGAACTGGATGCATCTCTTCGCAGCCTTCCTACTGTCCATCACCCGAATCATCTAATATCAGTTCCGGTCCATTTCCACATTCCAGTCGATGGCGAAACTGAGAATGCCTGCCGATTGATGCACTACAACTTTAACAATATTCCAGCGGCTACTGTTCCAGTCAAACCACACGACCTACCACCTCCAAGCTACGATGAGGTTACCAAAGATCCTCAAAAATACGAAAAGGTCTAAAAGCGTATGCTAGTAGACATTTTTGTCACATGGAAAGGAACAAACCACTTCAATGCAGAGTAAAGATGCATGCCAAATGTATTTATAAAAACAAAGCCTATCAATCAACTAATTTCTTTCAATTTCCAAATCCTCATGTTGATCAAAGTACATTTCTCCATAAGCTTTCAAATAACAAACGTTGAAACATAATATATGAGTGATTACAGAATTCCTCTTTCGTCGACTTTCACCACCCCCTTGCTTTCTCTTTGTTGGTAGTAGTAAAAAATACTCAGCTTAATACATTTTCTAGACTGCTTTATGTACAAATTATACCAGGCGGGTTTAATTATACTTCTGCAGATATTATTTAATTATCCTTTGATCATTTTGCTCCGAGTTTTTTGGGCTAATCTGTTAGAAATATCTCTAATCATAGTTACAACCATTTACCCGTACGTAATAATAAAAAGAATTTGTATTTTCATTCGTTAGAGCTACTTTCTATAGGTGTGCTAACTAAATGTGCAAAATGAATTTTGAAATCTGAAAATTGTGGGATGGCCTTTGTACATTTATGCACAATATGAAAGCGTCGTATATTTCACAAAAAAGGTAAGTATGTAGGTATGTACTTGGAATATGTATTTATCATTTATTAATTAATTACCCTATACTCTATATTGACTTGATGTAACAGATACTAGTATGTATAAACTAGTCAGAAAGAACCATTAGCTATAAAATGAATACCTTAAGTAATCATCCATATAAGTTTAAAACGCTATGTTATCATCAGCCTAGATAGTAAAATAGATAAATTTTACTTTTATGATGTTAAGGCTTTTAGAACGAGAAAACAAAAGTTCTTGCAGTGTAAATACAGGTAATTTGTGTTTGGTCAAAGAATTCATGACACAGCTTTCATGTACTCACTTTAAAATTAATATTATTAATGATCTATTTAAAATTATTTACTCTTAGAAATGCAGACAAGTTTAAATAAGTAAGGTTATCATTAAACAAAGTCGTATAAGAACACCACCTTACAAGTTAGTTACAATTTAACTACGTCCATTAGTACAATATGTACCTATTTATACACTTTACGCGTACATTCAAGAAATATAACTTTCAATACTGTATGCATGGTCTTACCTCGAATATGTAGTCTAATATATTTGCAAATATAAACCAAGAAAGAAACAGGTCAAATGACCAAAAAACATCTAGGAAAGTTTTTGCTGCTTCTGTACAACTTTTCCATTGCAAATACCGGAGCACAGATAGACAGATCGTAATAGCAAAATGGTATGATTATCATCTTGTTTGTATTTAAAAATCGTGCGTCATATCATTAAAGATATACATAAATGTACACATGTAACTAATTGAAAATTATTGTCTCATTGAGTTTGTCAATAGCGTTTCACAGAGATAACAATAATATTAGTTTTGCACCCAGAATTCTTCCTTATAATGTCCAATTGACAAAATCCATAAGTTATCGCTTCCTTATTTTCCATAATTTTTACTGTTGTAAGATTTAATGCATTTTTTACCTGCGATGACGTTTGCTCTAGAGCTCCCATAAATTTAGCATGTCTATCTACATACCTACCCCTACATACACGTCTCCTACCAACTAATATTAGAGGAACATTGTCTAACGTTCGATATTTCTATCCAGACATAAGTTAAATACATTTAGCTTATCTTAGTTTCTATCTGTTAATTAACAACAGTAAGTCTATACGGTTATGTTAGTAGGGCATGATTTGAAATACTATTGTATTTTATGTAATATATGGTTTGTTAAGGGCAAAATTGATAGACTTGATCTAATTCTTCATATTGAGTGTAGATATTTATTAGAGAGTAGTGGTTGTAACATGACTGCAGACCATGATATCAATAGCAAACTATAGATATTATTTCTATATATAAAGGTAAGTTAAGTTAACCAAGAAATTTATATAGCGTACCTGAATTTTAAATTCAACAATGATTCTAGAGACATTTTACTTTCATCGGATATAGTTATATATTATGTAATGTACTTGTGTAGGTAGTGCTGATTAAAATTATATTGATTGCTAACGAGTACAAGAAAACGGACCCATGTCCAGCACGACGAACTTCATTTTAAATGATAAAAATGTTTATTTTCTTAGTGTGAGCTCGAGCTGCTGTCAGATGCTGTAAAAAATCTGAAATGTCATGTCGTACAATTTAATTTTTCATCCAAAATTTGTTTTATATTGTCTAATGATATGTACTTTTATTTTACTTTGGTTTTTGATGTAAATATGTGTGTTTAAAAAATGCTTGCTAATACTGTTTCATGAAACTGAATACCAACGGTGTAGGGTATAAAAAATAAAACATTAAAGTTAGTAATGGCTCACATGTTACATTTCTAATAATTACTAAATGGTCTTGAAAAAATGACAGTAAATATCAATTATTATTGTAAAAATTCCACCCTTGCAGCAGCATTTCAGGAACTCGGTATGATGAATTATAATGACAGAGAAAGTGGAATCAGCACAATACTCGCAAATTTAGAAATATGGCTAGTGGCAGGCTTGTAATTATCGTTTTACCGTACTGCTCATCGACAATTAAAAGCAAATCAGTCAAATTTTTGCATACATTGTTTTACGCAGCCACATGCATCATTGCGTTTTAATAGTACCTCCCCGTCACTTTTCAAGTCACTTTCCAAATCACTTTCACACAAAATTATTTTCCTCAATTTTTACACTCGTTGCAACTCTTGTACTCGTGGTATTTTTGTTTTCAGCACAAGAAGAACCAAGTTGGAGAACACCCCCTCTATGATGCGTATATGTATAGGCTTATTGCTGATTCTTTACACTATACTTGCTTGCATGTATGAAAAATCTTGCTTTGCGGTTACATCCAACTGTGTTGTAAAACATGACAAACCGGACTGTTCACAATGATCCTTGCATACAAAAATTGGAAAATGATGAGGGCATTATTTTCCGTTTTTGTTCTTCAATAAACTCTGGTTTTTTACGGTTTTGTTTCAATATTATCCTGCAACTGCATACTTTTTGTTGGAGGTTTACTCGATATTTGATCTACCCGACATTTGAGACTCCATAATTTTATATAGGTGTAGGTATTTACATTATATGCGTTTTCTAATAATAATGAGCGGAGCTACTCACAACCGTGCTAAGTACTGCAAAAACATTTATGTAGGCTTTTTGTTGCTGTTTAGTAAATGATTTGTTCCATTCCATTAGGCAAATGGTGTGTGTGTACTTTCACTGTGTATATTACAGATGGGCATAAGTTGATGCATGAATAATATGCGGCATTAATTAACCAATTCATGCGTAGTTTACTCATTTTACGACATCATTCAGCAATCCGATTTGTTCTCTCCGAAATTCGTAGCATGTAACTCGTCACAAGTAAAAAAATTAGGAGAAAATGGAAAGAGATAAATCGTAAATATTTTTGGTGTAGTAAGACGTGCGCATTAATCCAAAATGTAAGTTTGCATTGTCAGTTGACTGTTGATTAATCTTTCCAAACAAATGACAATCTGTTAAATGTGTGAAGTGTATAATATCCTCCCCATCACCCATTCTACTCGGGACTTGATCGCGAATTCTATAAAATGTGCCATAATTACTTACCATTTTAATGAAACATCACACCTAGTATGTGGTCGAACCGTACTCCAGCATATACTTATGCACGCCAAATGCCAATCTTTTACTACATTTTTATGCATCATTAGAACGAAAACACCTCACTTGTGTGCAAATTATTCCAAGAGACAACTTTGTTTCCTCTTTTCTGATTATATTTGTTACGACTCATTAACCTTCTTCGCTCTTCACAGTATTTATGTGGAAAAGGATTTGCTACAAGTTAAATGACATGAAATGTACATGATCTATTCCTCCATTTATAATGTAATGTATACATGGCTTGAAAGTAGGAAATGATAACTGTACCGAATTCCTACTAAACATTCTAAAAACCTTCCACCATTTGCGCTCAAACATTTGAAACAAACTGGCTCCATTATGTAGCATACCTCAACTAAATCCTTATTTAATACTTATCCACAAAAGTTTTTTCTTAGTTGGCTAGGGTGTATAAATTTTGACTTGGCTGCTTTTGAAATTGATAAAAGTAGGCAGCACAAAGAGTTTCCCTTTCACTAATGTCTGTCCTGGACTTGATACAGATATATACCTATGCAAGCAACATACTTATACCTATTTGTTGGTGCTTCCACACCGTTGGCCGTCTAGTTCCAGTACCATATTTATGGAAAGTGGCTTGAATTGAATGCATAACTTCCTATGGGTAATCATATAACTAAGCCGCTTATCAGTGGTACCCGTTCTAAAAATCGCTTAACCGCAAACAAATGTGTAACCGTGATTAACTTTTATATGACGCACCCATTTACTGTGAAAACCATTTTAACCAGCTAATTAGGTTATTCAGTAAAAGTTTAATAAATAAATAAATATTAGCTGTTAGGCCAAAATTTTAGAATATTGGTTATAAATTTTTCAAGTTTCGAATTATCTTGGTACACACCGTTGGCCGTCTAGTTCCAGTACCATATTTATGGAAAGTGGCTTGAATTGAATGCATAACGTCCTATGGGTGATCATATAACTAAGCCGCTTATCAGTGGTACCCGTTCCAAAAATCGCTTAACCGCAAACAAATGTGTAACCGCGATTAACTTTTATATGACGTACCCATTTACTGTGAAAACCATTTTAACCAGGTAATTAGGTTATTCAGTAAAGTTTAATAAATAAATAAATATTAGCTGTTAGGCCAAAATTTTAGAATATTGGTTATAAATTTTTCAAGTTTCGAATTATCTTGGTCACTCAGTCACCAACAGACAAAAAACTACTTCTGCATTATCATTATTTCTCAACTCACCCTCACAAATTTTGAGAGGGTTTGCCCACCACTGCTGCTTACTATATTTACATAGGTAATAAAAAGCCGACTAGGGAAAACATTTCTTCAAACAAAGCGATTATAGAAAGGAAAAACAATAATGCATTTACGCAATGAAAGTAAATGGATATCCCGTTGTTGTTTTTTGTAGTGGCTATATGGGTGTGAGAAAAACGCATGCATGCAATACATAATATGAACAATAATAGACCCTCGAATAAGGTGAGAAGTGAGAATCGGGTGATAAATACGCATTACATGTTACTTGTGCAAAGTCCACGATTCAGCCGTTGCTTGTCCACCGAAAACAACTCGAGTTGTAGGTACAATTATAGAATATATATACACACATACAAGTTAATCGTGCTCCATAATGAAACATAAGTATAAGTCGTGTTAATGACAAATATCATTATAATTTCTAATTAATGGCCAATGAAAGATGATGGGAGCACGCCCTTTAAATTGTCTATAAATATAGCTTACATTTTTGTTTCATAAATTCTGTCATTTTTTACTTTGACAGGTTGAATGTGTTTCAAGTACGAATTTTTCATACGTGTAGCTTGAAAATCTTCAGATCAGACAATGACATTCAGGGAAGCAGAGGGAAATAGTAAAAATAAAGTAAAGGTTTGGTCTGTAAAACATCAAAGTAATGGTCATAGTCAAGTCATAAGATTAACGTATGGACAACCGTCATACCGTGGATCGAGCTTTGTCATCATTTCCTTTCAGGATGGTGGAAGAAAAGAGACTACAAACGAGGAGGGATGATGTTCATAGATAAATGCTATTACCAAGTACATAATAGAAATGTGGCTTGACTTATTATATTTCCATTATTTCTTTGTATAAAGTTTACATTGCACTAAACCGCAATTGATTTATATAAATCGACGTATTGTCAAGATTTTACCAAACTGAAAGTTTTGACATGAATGCATATATATGCCATGAAATGTTGCACTTAGTTTACACATTTTCTCAATGCGTCAAAGTGCAAAACAGTTACTCTTTTGTAAAATAAATCATCACGATCATGTTGAATCATGCAGTTCTCCAGTGAGGTGTCGTGTCGCTATAATAGACTCCTGAACTGGAGTATGAATATAAGTATGTGAATTTACCTCACGTTCTTCAGTCGGAAGAAAACTGACGTGGGGAAAGAAAGGCAAGGATAACGGTGCGGTGTGGTACCGTAAAGAAGGCAGGAAAGTAGGCAACAGTCGATTTAGTCACCACGGTCAGAACTCTGTTCTCCCACTTCTCATATACATATATATACTTTTTACACATTTTGATACGAGTACCTAGACCTCTCCTATTCTAGGTAGGACTTACAATGTGTTTTGTTTGTATAAAAGAAACAAGCGTAGTAACATGCAACATGCAATCTCTGGAAGTTGTCGTTGTTTCTGGTATTACAGAAAGTTAATATTACATTTGAAAGAGCAAAGAAGTCTTAATTTTTAGAGTGCTCGCATGTAGCCATGCATGCCCTAAGAGAGTCCTTTTTTAAAACAATAGGAGAGACGAATGAACTCTAAAACTGACGATTGAGAGGGAGAAAGTATGAAAGATCTTTGCAGTCGATTTCGTTCTTATATTATTATTATTAACATTACTGCCAACTATTCAATGCTAGCTGGAATTACACACTTCAATTTCGTCATGCATGTTCAAGCAACGTCAGCGTGTATTTACTGAAGAAAAAATTGGATTCAAAATACAAAAAAAATATAGGACAAACATGTCCGAGAATACATTAAGTATATTGCTGGCCAGAAAATAATTTTGTTGGTGAAAGTTAGGCATGTTTGTAGTTTTTGTAACGCCATTTTGAGTCACTCCACAATAGCAAGTTAATCGTGTTGGTTGTGTTACAGTGTCTTGTTGTGTTTGAAAATAAATAGGATATTATTTTGGTCAATTGCCGTGAAAAAAGGTATGGGGGTGTTACACGAATCTGGTATTTAATCATTCCCGCATGGCTTCCTTTTCTTAGCTTGTGCGTGGTTTTCAGTTCTCATCGACTTTTCTTGGGAACGGTTGAACGGTTATAGTGGCTGCTGTGACCAGCCAAGCCTGGTTGTGTTCATAGTGAACGAAACTGGGGAGGCGGACGGTGTGGTGGTGTACGCTACAAAATGTGCACCCAGTTCATTTCGTGACGGCGATTTCCAAGATTTCGTAGTGGCTTACTATATTTTTTAAAAGAAAACACGACAAGAAAGAAAGAACAAAGCAATGTGTTGAACTAACATGTGTGCTTTAACCACTTGAGTTTATATTAGTACATTAATGCATATAGTAGGTAGGTGTGTAAATGTATACATTCATTAATTTCCCTGGTGTGTAGCTTAGCATAGTATTGCACGTAATATTATCGAGATGAAATGATTAAAACTCATAAAATATCGCTTGCGGATATAATTGTCCAACAAGCGGCATTTTAAAATGTTGAGATAGATGTGTGGAAAAAATATATCTAGGTATACATACATATTCTTATACAGACACTTAGTTTCAATCTGATGGAACTCAAAATATCTTAGAGTACCCGTACTGAGAATAACAAATCAAGGGAAAATCAAAAATGATTCATCATGACTGCTGAGGATGTGTGAAAATTGGTTCAGGAAAAATAAAACTTGTGCAGTGTAAACACTATTGTGTATTGCCATTTTAGTCATGAAATCAAAGGAAAAGCAACAATAAAAGTGGAAACAATTAAAACAAGCATGGGAGTAGCAGCAACAGCAGCAGAAAACTAGACCACCTGTGTGTAAAGAATGATGACATCAAAAATCGGCCATTGTGTCAGTCAAAAGTCGATGGAATGTATATACCTATGCATTATACATTTTGTGTGTGTGTATGTGGGTGTGAGTAGCTTAAGTAGTATTTGGAAGAAAAATGTCACACGACAAAAAATAGCTCACACACGTGTACTGAATTTATCAGTAAAGGTACCTCGGCACGGCATTGCAGTAGTTGTTACGGTTGGGGGGCTTTGGTTGCCTATCGGCGGGTGTTTTTAACGTTTTCCAGTCAGTACCAAACCAACAAACCAAACCGGTAAATGACATGAGATCAGTCTGTAAAGTTAGCACAGTTCAATTTGTGAATTAATTTTACCAATGGATAACCATTGTCTTTTACCAGTACAACTTTCATGCTTACTATAATGGCCGTAAAAATGACAACTGATACTGCTTCAACTCATGGAAAGTTGTGATAGTAAATATCACAATTGTGGACCAATGGTTATATCTTGAGGGGCAATATGAGTGACACAAACAAAGTGGAGTGAACGAAAAGGTAGGCATTTCTCCAGCTTTCACAAAACTTCCTGGCCAGGAATCTACTCTCACTACTATCCATTTGGTTAGTGTGTTGCTGGTGGTATGGTGGGGAGATATACATACATAAAATGGAATATTATTTGCATTATATAATATATAGGAATTGTGTAATTTGTGTATTGTGTTTGTTTGTGCGTGTGTACAAAGTACAAAGTAGTTGGTAGAAAGAAAATAAGTCATTTTAATACAATGTAACGGTATTACCCAGTTTTCTATCTATCTTCTTTTGGGACAATCATACGTTTTCATATTCATGCGATTTTACTATTTGAGAAGTGACAACTTCACGACCATGTGTGTGTGCATTTCTCGTCGAGGAATGGTTTATTTTGGAGCCAGCATTCATATAGTAAGTATTTTACCTGCTCAACACACCATTTCAATGTAAAATATGTGCAATAATAATTGTCGGCATTTGGCCAATTGATCAATATTTCACCGAAGAAAAGAATAAAATGTAATCTATGTACTTTGGTTGGTAGATAGATTGATAAACTTGAATTAGCTATTATGCGTACATAAAAAGCACATGCTACAGTGTATTTACGATATTTACGCTGGACATTTTGGTGTATATGAAACTCATTTGGTCCATGCCTGCTCTAAGTTTTTGGTCACATAATCAATCTGATGAATATCCAGAAGAATAGAACGAGAATGAAAAAAGTTGAATGTATGCATCTGGAAAGAACAGCTTTTTAGAGGTCATTTTGATAATATAATATGTATGTATGTCTAGCTTTCGATCAAATTCCCTAATATTTTTCAAGAATAAATACAAGGATAAGTACATAGTTATAAATAATTATGGGTTTGAAAATTATAAAATGTTTACGTTTTATAGTTAAATACGGTTATTTATAGTTTATAAAAAGATGGAAACTTGTTTTTGTATATTACTTTTTTCCCGAGACACTGAACCAGTCTTTTTCGTCATATAAAGTTGAAGACAGTTGTATTCATCAAAATTGGAAAGGAAAAGTAGGCGCGTCGCGTGTGTAGGGGAAAGTTTTTTGCATGCATATTTAATTACACTTGCTCAATAGCAGTAAAATCCAATCGTATGAAATTATCAATTTATTTCACAGTGAAAGTTTCAACTTTAAAATGAAACTCCTGGTAAAAGTAGGTATACAATAAGTCAAATTCATTTCATATTGAGGAAGCGAGCTTTGCCTCTGCGTATTTAGCAAAAAGGTATTTAGTAAATTTTCGGGAAAGGTAATGAAGTAATGAAGTCGCCTAATATGTTTTTTCCAGAGACAAAAAAAAATTTGCGTATTATACATTTTATGGATTTCGGATGTACACAGGTCCATTATTATATTTAATGGGTTTGATGCGGTCCATTCAGGCTGGGTATGGGCAGCTGGAAACTATAGCGCATATAAGGCTTTCAAACAAAGACTTATCTGATTTCAGGAGTTGAATACTGAAACTGGAGGGTATTTCGTTCACACATAATGATATAAACACAAAGTATGTTTTTAAATCATCGTGATACTTTCTTAGCAAAACTTTTCTACATACAACTCGATGTACATACTGCACTCTGATTTTTTTTAACACAAATAACAATTTTGGCCTTTCCTTTTCATTCATATAATATTCAACGCAGTCAGGTCAGCAATTTTAAAATGTCTGTGCATGTAAGTCTGAGGGTTTGAGTTAGAAGAGCAGTTGTAAAATGTTAGATTGCCTCGTAAGAAATTTTCCATATCGGCTAAGAAAAAGATGAAGGCAGAGAAGTGTTAAGAATCATCTTTTCATTTGATCCACACTGCCAATTAAGTTGCATAAACTGGCAAAATAGCCTTTTACGATTGAACTTAATGTTGCCGAACACATTTGTTCCATCATCACAAAAGAATAAAAAACATTCACTTTCCACGCAATTCTAAAAGTAAGCCGACCTTATCTTGGTACATTTCTTTTGGAATAAAGGCATTGTGAGCAGACTGCGGATATTTATCAAGAAATGAATATGCATGAAAAAAAGCGAAACATATCATATTTACAAATATCAGTTTGTATACCTCTCTCTACGTACATTCTCTCTCTCTCTCTCTGGGTCGAATTGTACGTACCTAGGTATGTATGTGATGTGTTATATATTTCTTTCACCGTTCTACAGAAAATTATGTCCCTATATGAAAGAGAAATGTACAATGTTGCTCCTTTTATATTGCAAGACTGGTTTTGTGTGTAATTTACGAAGTTTTTTCAACTCGATTCCCAGGAAAGTCGCTAATCGCATTTTCTACATACTTGGTTCTAGTAAAATCTTTTACCGTTTCCCCGTATTTACAATGAGAAACGATAAAAATAACGAAATACAAATACACACACTTTTATAACTGAACAAATGTGCTACACATGCTGAGAAGGGTTGGTGAAGGAAAAGTACATAGTACGGGGATACTAAATCCCAGCTTTTTCCATACACTTTTAGAAAGCGTACAGTTTTACAAGTACGCAATTATTTCATGTTGAAAGTAGAGTTTCACTCTATGTTCGTTATTGTAGCATCAAAAGTCGATGAGAGGATGAGATAACAACAAAAGTTGAACTTTAATGGTCATACTTACTACCGGTAATCGAACAAGTTGTTACGGGTAAACTATTGTTGCCTATTTTATTAAAATGCAAGCATACATATTTCTGATTTTTCTCCCACCTGCGTGGTGAAATTGCATTATAAAAAAAACAGAAAATGATTAGCACTTTCCACACGTGTATAGAAAAAGTTGGAACTTGACAGGGACTCAAGGGAGATTTATGAAGGAACGTACGTGTACGTATATGAGGCACTCTGCTATCTTGGCCTTTAATTTTAATCTCGCACCTATTTTTTGTCACGACTGCACTTAAATTATGGGTAAAAGTAGGGTGCTAGCCCAATTTTTTCGTAATACTATTTTTATTTAATCAACCTTCCCAACAAATATACACCTGTTCATATTTGAAATATCGCCGTATGCATATTATGATATTATTGATAACATNCTATTTTTTGTCACGACTGCACTTAAATTATGGGTAAAAGTAGGGTGCTAGCCCAATTTTTTCGTAATACTATTTTTATTTAATCAACCTTCCCAACAAAAATACACCTGTTCATATTTGAAATATCGCCGTATGCATATTATGATATTATTGATAACATACATACATACATACTAGTACTACTACCTGTAGACCTTGCTTGTCGTGAAAAGCTGTTCCAACTAGTGCATTTGCGTAATATGTTTAGAGTTACTTTCTAGAGCGATCATTATCTACACATAAAAATTGTACTAATTTTTATTAGCTATTAGTGTTTACAGTTTTACCGTTATAATGGAAATTTACGATATGATAAATATGCAACGTTTCCTAAATATAACATTTTTCTTTTGCTCAATTTACTTGCAGTTTATAACACTTGTCCTCCTTATGGGATCAACATTCAGGGCATACAGGATATCTTCGTATGAGAGAGAGGAAAATGTAAGTTTTGGCCCATTCGTTGTAATTTGGCATTTGGGATAGAAAACTTTACTGATAAAACTAATACTGGAAAATAAACGTATTGTTAAATTTGCAGTCTAAGCAGCTATTTGGAGCAATGATCATTGTTATATATTTCTTTACCCTGTTGGTACTAGGGTGCTTCATCTTTCGCGGAGTGGAACATGTAAGTGACATCCTTATTTGTAGGATTGTAAAATGATGCCTGCATAAAAATTATTCACGTATTATTATTGAATCAAAATTATTGCTATACATTTTTAAAATCTGTTTCCAAATTAGAAATCCCCTAAAATGCTAGGCTGGTCTGGTGGAACTTTCATTACTTTAGAAACTTTTGCATTTGTCTTCAATCTCGTCCTACTCTCTCCGATGGGCGGTGCCTATGATGAATATGGCCTTAGAAATTTCGGGTTTACCGTAGACGTATTCCAAATACTCTTAAGTCTTCTCTTTCTTGGCTGCATGGCTCTATATTGCGTTGTCATCATTCTCTACATTCTTAAACTTCGAGAGGATGATACGGGCTCGGAGTATACATACGGAGAATTTGACGATGCGGGTACAATACCAGCGCCGCCCGTTGCCACAAATCTTTCAAGGTCTTCCACGGTGCATTCCAACTATTCAGTTCATCACAACAACAAGAGCAGCAACCCCCAATTAAACCAGACAGCCAGTCATGGTCATCTGAGTCAGTGCAATAGCCAATATCATATTGGTCTTGGCCAAAACCATCAGCCAACGGTTGCAACTCACAAATCGCCTCTTTTACAAGATCGCAGACTGCTTCCGAGGGTGAATCATTTAAGCCAAGACCGATTGAATGAAACCAATGGATCATCTTTACTAGGATCTCATTATTTCTTGCACCACCCAAGCAGATCCAACGCATACGCAGGAGTTGGTGCGTACACAAATTACTCTCATCACCAAAGAGGAGCAAGTGGTAGTGGCATCCCATATAGACAGAGTCAGACACTTCCACATCCACATCATTACCATCGTCAAATGCCCTCCTTGAGTGGTACAACGGGAACATCAGGCATGATGACTGCCAATGCCACCGGTCACTTTCCGAGTAGAAGTCGAATGGACCTCGCAACACTGACTCAAACGTTGTCGAGAAATAGCAACATTAGCAATTTGAAAAGAGGATTAGCATCTGGGATATCCTCTGGCAACAGTGCCATGCAGTCCGGTACTACAGTATCTGTTCCTGATGCCCAATCGGCCCTACTAGAATCCGGTTATGAAGGAGACGCGTGGGGACAGCCAAGAGTTCAGGCTCTAAAGTACAATTACAGCACGAGGAAAGGAGTCACAGGATCCACTCTTGGAATCGAGGTATAATAAAAATCAACTACTATGAAAGACGTGCTATGGTAGTGCAAAAAATGAAGCTAACACGACATTTTGACATGTAAACAACATTTAAATCCGCCAACAAGTGATTCATCAAGTGTATATTTAAAATAAAGGAACGGAAAGAAGGCATAATATTATGATGTGATGATATACATAACATAATAATGAAGACATGCATTTACTACCGGTACTCTATCAATAATTTCAAACCAACTTTTATTTTGTATTTCAGTCATTCGCAACAAAAGGCGAAGTCTAAAATTAACTATAATAAGATAACAATCTATGATTACACAAATTAAGAAGACAACATATGATTTTTCCAAGAATTAACTATTACGTCCTTGAGAATTTTGCATGTCAGGAACAACATGATGTGAATTTATAAATTCATACAATTTCCTTTCGTGCTGTACATAAAAAAATTCAGCCAGTTCCAACTAAATCTTTAAGAACAGTGCCTTTCTTCTGCAAGTAAGAACACAATTTAGGTTATTGTCTAACTCCAAACACATAAATTTTGTAAACTACAATTACTCTATTACAATAGATGAAAAAATGGCAAATGCTGATATTTAAATTGAAAATGTGAAAATATGTACAAAAGTTTTTATCGTCTACTTACTTACCCTATTCATTTTGATGCAACATTACCTTAAAAGGAATTTAATGTTGTGGCAATACACCATTAAACAATTCGCTTCGGCCAGGATAATATTCTTCCAACAACTTCAAAAACTTTTCATAGCAAGCCAGTGCAGCTGACCTGTATTTTCTCTACAAACAAAGATTGCACAAATCATAAACTTTTTTTTATTTTCTCTTCATAACGGATCGTATTTCAAAATCTCATGAAAAATTCATTTAACTAAATAACTTGGAAAATTTACCTTATAGTACATGAACGCTTGAATAAACATTTGTTTAAACGCCAGTAACATTTCTTCCACACCTACAAACGGTTCAGGGCTACCAAGGCATAATCTCTCTCGTATATACTTCAAGTGATATGGAACCTTGCCGTATTTTTCCTGTCATTCACGTCAGATATTTAAACCAGAAACTAGTCAAGCATATTATACATCAAAAGTCAACAGAGTAATAACTTGAAGTTTTAGTACGGCACTAACATGATATGCTTTAGGAAACACCCATCTCATTGTCGGACTTTCAGGAATTTTGTAACATTCCATTAGAAATTTACATGCTAAAATAAAATGGCATGGGTTTGACTCGCTCAATTTTTCGTTTTCTGATCCAGGAGTATTTTCTTGTTGTAAGGCAGCTATTTGGTTGTCAATAAACTCCTTTGTAGTATCGTAATTACATCGCCAGTCACTATTATCTAAAGAGAGCCCATGTATTACTGGTATATGACATCCCATGTGGAACACCTTAGGGCAGAAATCGCAACACACTATAATATCATCACCACCGTCTAGACAGATACAGCAGTAATCTTCATTCACATCTGACTCTTCATCGCTTATTTTCATCCGCCCTTGCCCCTGAACAGGAAAGTCAATCATTTCTGAAGGTACCTCGATAGATGACGACGGTGCTTCCGGAAACGCTATAGCATGAAAGACAAAAAATAGTGGTACACATTCTGACTCTCTAATTGGAAAAAAATTGTCTGTTAACAAATATAATTTGAATATAGGATTATTCAAATTCATTGAGTATTCCAACCCGCTGCATCATTCTCAGCTGGTGCTACACTTGCACGAGTTTTCTTTCTGGGTACTGAATCGTGGGTTTCTGGAGTCGCCGGCTTTCGACGACGAAGTGAATGCCTTCTTTGAGGTGGACCAGCTTCTGATGTATCACTGGACTCATAACCTTGGCCATTTTCACTTTCCACATTGATGGTATCGATATCATTCAGAGCGCTAGTGGCATCTTCAGCATCATTTTTATACTCCTGTTTTTGTAAATGCGGAGGTAGCATGACTGCATTCGCCTTGGCACTTGCAGATTTCCGTCTCGTTCTAAAAGCGCTTGTCGCTTCTTCCTGTTGCTGTTGCTGTTGTTGTTTACGAAGGATTTTGAACGACTCTTCAGTATCAACGAACTCTGGGAATGATTTTTTCTTACGTTCTCTTTTTCCGAGAAGTTGACCGGAAGGCTCGGACTTGTTTAAATTTGGAGACGGGTCACCCGACCTATACATAAAAAACCACCAATAAAAAGTAATATGGTTGTGTATAAAATTCAAAAATCCTAACACTAATTATATTCAATAAAATGACAAACGCGCATACGTGCTTGCCATATTCGGACTACTCATGGGTTGATCCGCAGTACCAGTGGTCGTGGAATTCTGTACTGCATTTATATCACTACTTGCTGTTAACACCGGCATTCCCTCAAGTTCCGCGCTACAAATATTCACCATACTGTCATATATAGCAAAAATTGGCGAGGCTACCAGGCTGAGGCTGCTTTGCTAGGGTAGAGTACCACCGTGTGTCACACACTTTCATGGGTGGCTTGATGTAATAAAATGTAAACACAGCTGTTTCTTCCCAGCAATGTGTGCGACATACGGCTCATACGGCACTCTACCTTAGCAAAGCAGCCTCATGCTAGTAAGCTCGTCTATGTTTGATATATTAGTTAAGTTTGTACATAACACAAATTGCCTTCCACAGGGGAATGCTCCCCTACTTGTCAAGTGTCCGAAACAAAATCTAAAAACTCTATACAGTATTACCTAGAATTAACAGTTTCTGCCGCTTTAATTTTCACACTCACGGGCCTTGTAGACTCATCGTGGGAGGAAGCTGTCCCTTCACTAGTGCCCTGATGATACTTTGAGTTCTGTGCTACAGTTTTTGTCGGAACTTCTCCACTTGTAGAGAGTACAACTGACGTGCTATCAGTTGTTTTCACAACTTCACTTTCACCTGGACACGTCCGTTCCTTTGAGCTTTTCGAGCTTATTCGCCTTTTTGGATCGATTAAAGCCTCCCCGTCTGTCTCCGTATCTTCAGAAACGACTGATTTGGTAATTGATTCTGGCTGACGTAACAAAGTGGTTTGACCAGTACTGCTTGGATGCTTTCGAGAATACGTTCTTAACGCTTTAAGTTTATTAACGCTGAGTTGAGCTGCTCCAGTGCTTTTGACAGCAATTGGACGTCTAGGGAAGCTTTTCACTTCCAAGCTAACATCTCCATTTCCACTGGATGTAGTTGATACTTCGCTCGTCTCAAATTCACGTGAAGGTGCTCCCGAGGAGGAATGCTGTGTAGTTGGCTTGTGAACATATTCGACTTGACTGTACTCTGTCAAATATTTTTGCGCTTGAGCATTGGCAGACAAGTTCAAATTAAAATGCCAGTCTTTATCAACAAAGAGATCGTATTCCTGGGTCATTTTCTTATCCATATTCGATAGCCAGTCTATAAATTCTTGATATTGTCTGTAAAGTAAGCACATTTTAATTAAGCTACACACACGGTAAATTCTAGGCGTCCCCCGGCAAACGAGTTAATAAGTACTCGGCGGAGTAGTAACCGACCGAGCACTAACCGAGTTTTTCCATTCATTTATGATGGAACGTGGACATTTATTTTCGACACCGCACGGTTTCTCGTGATGTTATATGATGGTATTAGTAGCGATTGTGAGTGTACTTAGATTGGATTGTTGGTTTTCCGGTAAAATATTTGAATTGCCGAGTACTTTGAAAAATAAATAATACTCGGACTCGGCCGGGCTACGTAATTTTGCTACTCGAGGACCCCTCGTAAATACCCCATTAAAAGGTCATTTCGTATGCACATCAGCAACACAAACGTGCATTAACCATTACGAATACGGCGAAAGATGATAAGGGTCCCCCCTCACCAATTTTTTTTCGCCGTGTGCATGATGCTGACTACTCTTAGTCAGCAAAACGAATGCGGCGATTTTAAAAAAGTAAAGAGGGGACCAACGACCTACAACAAC
>JAHZMZ010001738.1:0-13420 GCA_027743805.1 Lepidocyrtoides sp. E14
TGGCAACAGCAACGGTGCAAGCAAACACCTAACATCAGAAATAACAGTTTATCTGCACGTTCCATGCGTAGTAGTAAAAATAATTGAATATTTTTTTTTTTTAAACTTTCTTACAATGAAGAATCTCATGTTCGAAATGTGACTTTAAAAAAGAAACTTAAAAACACAAAGTTGATTTGATGCTTATACGTGAAGTGACGAGGGTTGACTGATGTCGAGACGGTTGCTGTCGTCTGCTTATAAACCCTGAAGAAAGTTAACCTAAATTGACCGGCATCCATTATCTGGTTATCCCAAAAGGCTCTTTTTGCAAGAAAATATGGCATTAGTGCATGCAAAAATATTACGGTACTCTGATGCCACGGTTAAAACATAAGTTCTCTATACATTTGACACCGTATAGCATGCAAGCATGATGTTGATAAGTATCACTCACTATCATCATCATGATAATATTTGTGATGTGTGCATGTATTTACGATAAAAAGTTTTGGGTTTATTGCAGGAAGAAGCCTCAAACGTTCGATTTTACCCATGTTTTCATTATAGTTGGTCCCTTATATTATATGCACTTTGACATTATACGGTTATGCATACACAAGTTGGCCAATAATAATAATAAGCAGTAAAAGCGCTGCGCTTTTTTGTGGTGAGCCATTTTGCTGGGATTCTTCGATTCGTAAAATAGGTGTGAAATGTCTAGGGGCACTATTATGCGAAAGCAATCCGTTACAACAAAAATACTGCTTACTACATTGTGTACAATTATAACTACCT
Organism: Lepidocyrtoides sp. E14; assembly: GCA_027743805.1. Lineage (NCBI taxonomy): Eukaryota > Metazoa > Arthropoda > Collembola > Entomobryomorpha > Entomobryidae > Lepidocyrtoides > Lepidocyrtoides sp. E14. The sequence goes on from JAHZMZ010001738.1 coordinate 778, forward strand.
ATAATATTATTATTACCACTGCAGCAGCAAACTGCCTGCTTAGCAGAAATTGACTGTTTATCATCCTCCCCAATCCTCACTACTACACAGCACCCCTCAATATGATCAATGTGCAATGCACTCTGTTCACTCTTTTCTGAATACTTGTTTCTCATCTTTTTTAGATTTCATTGTTGACGATAATGATGAGTCAAGAGGATGACTCGATCGCCTGTCCGATTATAATAAATGAAGAGGCAGATGAGGTTGATTATGTTCTTTATTTTATGTAAATTTTTAAATATTTAATGTCGTTTCATTGCATTTTACGAATGCTTTGTCGATGCATCAGTAATAATAAATAATTGTTTGTTTGCGCACATGATGCATCTTCTTCTCACAAGATTACATGATTGTTATTCGAAAAGGGTAAACTAGAGCTGCATCATCATCATCATCATCATCTTGATAACTGCCATGATGATGATATGCATGACTCCTACTCAAATTGTCAGCGACATATTATAATATGATTGCAATGTGTGCTTGATTAAATTGACGTCGACCAGTTGCCAGTTTTTTTTTTGTAGAACGCGTCCATTTTTATATATAGGTAATACAACTATTTAGCAGTACAGTAATGTAATGTGTGCGTTACTGTTAACAATGATATCAAGGAGAAGAAGAGCATGTCACAAACGACATGTCATGCGGCACAGAAAAACGAAAAATGGGTATTTTATTATTAATAATCTTGTTACGATGATTGTTGCGTGAGCCCTTGTCACTTTATTAGTAATATGTCCCTTTTACTACTGATAATAAAATATCCCTTTGAATTTTTTTCTTAAGAAAAATAATAATAAAGATGCGTGAAATTAACTGTACCGCGCAGCACCTATGGATTAAAAAAATGTGTAATTGCTGTAATTGCAGTATCGTAATTTTTTATAGTACAATTTACAAAATATTTTCGTAATCAGCAAAGGTAAAAATATTTTTTAAATACAGTGGGCCATGTAGTATTTAAAAATGACCCGTGTTGAATTTGGCAAAAATCATCACTACCATCATCATTGTAAGTCTTGACAAAAATGTGATGCATAAGCTGTCAAATGCTTGCAAGTTGCAAAACTATTGATAATAGGGTCATCCGAATCTTCCGGCAAACATATAGTTACATACATGCATGCCCCCAAAGTGCTGCAGCGGCGGTTGATAAATTAATGAATGGAAAGACTGTCAACTTACCTATTGAATGAAATTTTGATGAATTTGTAATTTGATGACAAAAATGATGAAATTTCATTTCCATGATTTATTTGTATAAAGTCGTTAGCCTTTCTGTGAGCCGTCGCATGAAACTAACCATTATTATCTCATAGATGGGATAACCATTATTATTATTATGATTCACATTCAGTAATTTTCAACTGCACACATGCTATAATAGAATGCGTACACTGCATGGTTTTTCGTAAATTTCCACAAAAATTGAAATGTTTATTACATCAAACAAATAACGGACCAAATCAGCTAAAAATGCAACGTTATTATGCAATAATTTCCAACCGTGTTATTATTTGTTATTACATTTTTTCTGCCCGTCCGAACTATTCCTCCTCATGATTAATGTATTGAGAATACTGAATAATAAAATAACCCACGTTCCTCGACAATAATGGAGTAAAGTAAAATACACGCACAATAATATGCCAGGTAAGTATATTTTTTATGAAAAAAATTAAACGAATTGCCGTAAGTTTTGTTTTTCTATGAAAAAAATATTGCAGATAACCTTTGCCATCAATTGCCATCATATATTACTTCAATTTTTTGAAAAATAAATGCAGCAACGACCCAACAAACAACAGTTACCAAAAGGGTGCAAAAAGGGGATCTCTACTACTAATTATGGGTATTAATCCTTGCATGCTTGCTCGATTTCGTTAGGCAAGAAGAGAATGCACTGAATGTACTATTTTTTAGAGAAGCAAAACTATATTATGGAGATTAATATTGTATTGTTGCATTTTGCAAAATGGTAGTCTAAAGTAATTTTTAATTTGGTTTCGGGTGGCATCACCACTCGCATATTTATTCTGTAGGCAAGATTTGCACCGGCAGTGGGCTACGTAAGATATCCGATAAATTTGATTAAAAAAACGAATGGTGATAGTTTAGTGTGTATAAAAACTAAACCATTATTATTACACGAGATGTAAGTATAATTGCAATATTACTTCACCAACAAGAAGGGAGTCACTCTAAAAGAAATGTGATGAAGGTAAAAGAGAATAGCTAGGGGAGATGACACCTTTCATTACAATATATTGCCTAAAAGATAATAATTATGTAAACGGTTTGACGTTTTGAATTATTTTATATCTTATCTGACGCGCGAAGCAAATAGGAACATGATACAATCTTTTCCATCTTTTTTAGCTATAAAGCCGCTCCTAAGCTAAGCAAATATTTAATTTTGTGTAAAATATCATATAATATTGTCTACTGCATACACTGCAGCAATGAGTCGAGTGTCGAGTACCCACTCAACATTGCTTTGTCGTCGGCGGTGGTGACCGGAAATTTATGGTCCTCATCATCCTCACGAGAAACAAAATTTCGTACTTGAAAAGAAACAAAGGATGACCAACTCTAGATAATTTTTCAAAGTGTAAAACGTGCTTAATAGGTATGTATTCTTATAAATTAAAGTGTTTACTATTTTAACGGATGAGTTTTACAATACAGGCTGTCACACAAGGATTGGGAGGTATCCTCATGCACTAAATGCATACAAACAGTCACATTACATTGAGCCATGTACCATGTACCACGCAATCACTGTTAAAACAATGCAGCACAGTGTCAGCAATTCATGCATAAGTAATTAACATTAACGATTTTGTTTGAGCCGTTTTGCGATTTTCATTTATTTTAATAATTATTATATGCAAAATTTAGTGTGAGATTATGTGCAAAATATTCTGTTTTAAACATGATGAAACTCAATGAGCATTACTCATATTGGTTATACAAGCAAATGGAGTAGTAGCACAACAAACATAAACAACAATAAAATCCCTTTTCTGCAAAAATAAAATTTTAATATGCCTTTTAAAAATGTAAATGACCACCTCAACAACAACAATTGAGCAACAAGAGGGATCATCAATGATTTATCCAAATTTGAAGTGACTCCTCTTCCGCGTATTCTGAAAATTTNACCTCAACAACAACAATTGAGCAACAAGAGGGATCATCAATGATTTATCCAAATTTGAAGTGACTCCTCTTCCGCGTATTCTGAAAATTTCCGTTAAGCCTTTCCCATAAGCAAAAAAAAAAGTGTTGAAATGAATAATGTCAACGATGACCATAATCAAAACAAGTGAATAATACATTATCAACAAACTATCACTTTATCAAACCATCATATTATCATCATCAACATCATTTTATCAGTCAAGCAATACCAAGTTGAAAAGGTCATGGAATGGAAATTAGGCTGTACATAAATCATATTAGTATATGATCATCAGTCATAAAGACATTATACATATACATAGGTATATGTGGTACATGTATTATTCAACACAAATATATTACTTTGATTATAAAAAATCAATTGTTATCATTTTTCCATCCAAACAAAAGAAAGAATAAAATTGAACGATTTTTGTCTATGGCTCTCATTCTAAAAAAAACAATGCGCAACTGGTACTTGTGTATTTATTGCCAACAGCCGATATTTTTTTTGATTACACAATAAATAAATGACTTTGTCTATCAGCAACATCTTTTACAATTTCATACAGATAATATAATTTTTGTTTGTGGGTCCATGATGATAAAGTTCATAAAGTAAGTAGTATATAAATATTTAGTCGATATATATAGGTTAACAATAGGAAACTTTTTTGCTACTTGTGTGCATGTTATGCAATATTTAAACTGTTATTTTTGCAGTCATTCATTTAATAGTGCACGTATATCTATGTATATAGGCATATTATGCACATTGCACATATGTACCTACCTACACGTTGTCACTTTTCTTTACAATGTTTTTGGGATGATGATGTGAATCTCCTTTTACTTCATTACGACGAGTTGTTGTTACTTGCCAATGTTCAGTATGCATAATTTTTATGATTTTCTGTTTTTATTTGCCTTTAAGTAGGTAATCACACTATTATTACACCAAAAAATGAATTGTTGTACTTTTCTGTTTACGTCTGTGTATCCGCATCACTTTAATTGTGACGCTTCTTTTTTTTCAAATTAAAAAAAAATGCCAGAGGTTATTCATTTCTTTTTTTATTGCATCCAGCCAGGCAGTAACGGAGGAGAATTTTTGATTTTTTATGGGATCATAATTATCATAAACGTGCCCTATAAGGGTAAGATAAGACACACAGATTGAAGTGTAGGTTATTAAGAAAACCGCAAAATTGTACTACTAATCAAGCTTTATTATAGGTGCATATATATAACTGGTAGATATATCTACCACTTTACCTTTTATATATAAATAAACCTTTAAGTAGACAGATTTTTTTTCAAATTCAAAAACGTACAGCATATTTATATTGTTATTACATGATGAACTCACACATATTATTTTGAGTCAAGTAGTGTTGTTGTCCTTCTGCCTTTCATCCTAATCAACTTGAACCTATCAATTCCTTTCATTTTGAAATGATTTATTTGCGGAAATAACAAAACTCTGAAATTGCAAAACTTTTATAATATACTGATTTGAAATATGCAACAGTGTTTTTGTACTACAAATGAGAAGATAAATTACACAGTTGCACAGATTATAACACTATGGCTGTTTTTCATTTATCTTTATTTGGATAAAATGTGTTGTATAACCTTTTGTAGTTGTTTATAAATCCTTCCATAGCACTGACTAGTTCAGCAGTCGGTTTAGCTACTTTCGACATGCATTTTACTAAATGAACCTGAATTTGTAGCAAAACGTAGTGATTTTCATGGAATCTCAAGTGATACTTTTCCAACAGTTCCATCCAGCTTGAAATCATGGCATTGTTTTTATAACCGCTTTTCAATATTTTCTGTTCTTCCTTTCGAACTTGTTCCAAAAGTTCTGTCTCGTATTCTGTCGGTTGCAACTCTGTACATTGCTTGTTGTCACATTTCCAATACGGCCACGAATCCAAAGGGTTATCCATGAGAAGAAATCCGTTTGTACATTGCTGGCATTTTAGAGCGGAAAAGTATGTTCCACATTCAGTTGGATCAGAGCATCTCGAACAAATGCAGTCAAAGTAAAACTGCTCCTTGAGTAATTTTCGTCTCTCTGGAGTTCCGAGCATAAGATTAACGTAGGCATGTGTGAAAACCTCTTGATCAGCTATAAATTCACCGGCATGCATCTCTAATTGCCCGTTTGCGAGTGTCAAAGACTGCGTATTTCTGCGACAGCCATGTGCAACCATGCTCCCTTGTGGATACAGACATGTTGCATTTCTGTAGAAAATAATAATAGAAATATTTTTTTTGTACATTATCACAGAGATGCAGTGAACAATCTCATCATCACAGCTATATGCAATAATTAAATACATACAATAAGGATTCAAAGTTTTCTAATGTTTCAGCATAATAACTAACTTTTGTATGGATGGTGGCGTAGACTTTCCATTAAGAAAAACTGGGTTCGTGACATTCTTAAAGGCATTGACATCAATAGTCCCAAGAATGAAGTCAATGAGTGTATCGTCAAATTGTGTTAATTTGCAAACATCATGAATAAAATTACGGACAAGCTTGGACATGAAAAGGAGTTTGGGAACACTTTTTCGCAGTTCTATGTGTGCTTCAAAGGTCAACAATGTCTTCCAACGTTCAAGCTGTCTTGGATCCTCCTTCCCAAGTTCTCGCAGCAAAAGACAACGCAACACTTTAACATACTCTGCTTGAGCAATGAAGCAATATGGAGTGGGCAACGAATGGTTGATTTTTTCTTTCGCAAAAATTCTGCATTCAAAATTAGCGTGATCTGGAATCTACGGAAAACACAAGGCAATATGCATATATACGGATAAAAAGTAACAAAGCTTTTGTTTCAAAAGGCAATTATTTGGGTGGTTTTTAGCACTTTTACTTTTATACGAGAGACAGTCTGAAACAGCACTACTACAACAAAAACGTCATGCTGTCATAAAATATGTTATTATATTATTTTCTACTTTTTATGTACAAATTATTACGCAGGAAAAGGAAAAGTGTAAGAGATACTTTATTATTGTCTGTTAAACAATTTTGACGTAGACTTACAGGAAAAGGCGGAAGGTGTCTTTTGACGGTCATAGAAGATTTAATGAGTGAGAAGAACCGAATTTCCGTGTATTATTATTAGTGCAGCAAACACAAATAAACATGCATAAAATACATAGAGTTAATTGCATTTACTAAGAGCTTGGTTTGGTTACACATGCTTATTAATCTATTAACGCGGCCAAAAAGTACATGGCAATGTATGTGTCTACATAAAGAAAGGGTCAGTGAGGGCAAAACTTTAATAATAATTAAGCATTCATTATTCATTCAATCATTGCGTAGTGCTTTTATTCTCTAAAATTATGGTTAACATCTATCAAAGAAAAAATGAAAGGTAACTTTCAAAATTTGATTTTGGGCTCAGACATGATACATTACTTTGATTTATTTGATGGTGCGTTATTTCAATCTATATGTTTAATCTGTTATATTCAAAGCAATAATATTATGATAGGGGCAATATATTCGATTATTCGATAATTGGGTAAACCTTACGTTTTCACATTCTTCTTTACAAAGTGGCCACCCACACCGACTACATGGTACACTTGTCTCTGCAATCCCACAGCAGCCAAAGCATGTAATCGAATCGCTTTCCGTTGGGGCATTAGGAGACATAATAATAGGATCGTCTTGCAGAATCAATTCACCAGGCTCAATGTTCCTTGATGCTGCCAAATATCGACCCATTACATTGTCCTTTTTTAAAACAACAGGAAATTCATTTCCTCCCATTGTTACGTAAATACACTCGTCACATAAAGTCAACTAACTGAATAAAATCTTTTTTTTAGCGTGGTAACAGCGTTGTAGCTCCAAGTTAAGATTCTCAAGACTTTAGACAACTCGCTCTGGTGCAGGCACACTGAGAAATGAAATTGTTCTGACAAACCAGTCTCCGATTTATTCATAGATGCACAATACCGATTTCAGAAATATTTTGAGAAAATGTAAATATAAGTTGGCAAATCATTTTTGGTAACAGTTCAGAAGAGTTGGAGGTGTGTGTGTTTGGTGAAGTTTATCGTCCAAACGAAAGGAAAAGGCGTCTCCGATACAACTTCTGCGTTTAAATACTAGTTGAAAAAGCATAGTGTGTGTGCATGTCTGCATAGTGTAAAATTCAGAGCTCAACCTTGAGTAGTGAAAGGATGATAATATCATGATCATCATTTTAATATTGGGTCTTTCCATTTAACCCATGAGAATTTCAAAGAATATTGCACGCATTTAAACGTAGTGCATCGCGTATTATATAGAATATACACGACATGATGTTTCTTTCAATTTTCTGTCGTCTTCTTAGATGATGCTTCTCTGCTGAATGTTGATAGCATTAGCAACCACTGTTCCAATAAAAATAGGCATCGTTTGGCGTTTTATTGAAGTCGTGAATGCATGAAATTTTTGTTTTACAGACATTTCACTAGTTGAAGAAATTGCCATATTATACATTGTTCATAATAAAACACACGGAAATACAAGGCTTATTTTTTTGTCACGATGAAAAGATATTTCCTGGCTGTGTATACATATTTTACACTACGCATAATTCGAAAGTTTTGGAGGAAAGGGAAACTGACATTTTATGTGAAAGAATCACCCACCACCACCATACCAATAAATGTGAAACATTCGTCGTGGTTTATTTTAGGTTGTAGGAAATATTGAATGCAATCTTGAGAAAACCTAAAAATGATGACGGGGGAGCCTGAAAATCACGTTACAAGCGGTATTCCTCAGTAGTGCGTCAAACAAAATAATCAAAGGCGCAAGACGGAAAATAAAAAATAAATGATATGAAGACAAAAAGTCTAAAAAAGAAAGAGAGATTCAAAGGGTAAGATAATGTCAGCTAGGGAAGATGAAAATTGTAAAATGGTTTTATTACCAGAGGAGAAGATCATGCCAACTGTATGGAAATGTTGAACAGCAGCAGACAACAGACAGATAAAGACTTGTGCGTGATGTGGGAGTGTAAATTCAATGTTTACGTTTTCATACTCTACTTAATCTGCCATAGGGCTCGTTAAAATTGAATGTGCTCCATGAAACCGTGTAAACTGTTGTTACTTGATTTCATCTTTGCAAACGTTTTCATGAGCGGGTCGGGTGGCTGGTTACGATTATTTCTGTTCAGTTGTACAATTGTACGTATACCTATATTTGTCTGTCAATCTGTCTATTTTTAAAACATTTTGAGATTCCATAAAATGAATTGAATAATAATAATGTGAGAAATGAATATGACATAACAAAAAATGGGGGAAAAGTGAGAGCACTGTTTTACGACTGCTTTTTGCTTTTTGCCTTGCCTGTTACTCGCAGTACCATCTAATATCTATTATGTAATCGCAATTTAATTTGAAACATGATGATGGCTCAAATATGAAATGAATACCCATTTTTCTCTTTCTCGTCAACGATTACTCCTGAAACAGATATGCATGACTAATTAACAATCTAGCGTGTTTAGTATGCATTTTAAATAGTTATATACCATGATACTTGTATTAAAATAGGCACATACCTCAATGGGTGTAACAGAAAAGACTGCTACTACTACTCCTGCGGAAAAGTTATTCACGACGAGAAGCAAAAAAATATACATCCCATTTGAGTATAGTAAGTTAGCTTCATTTTATGTCATTTATAATTCACTTGAAATAAAAGAAGACTAAATAAAAGACAAGTTTCCATGCTTGTTGTAAACATGGTCCAAAAATAAAATCTTTCAGCAAACGCAGAAGAAAAGAATTATACAGACAGAGTGCAGAAGAGTACAAAATTGTAAATTGCTAACATGTGTACCAAAATCTCTACATCCATTTGTTTCACCTTTTCCGTTCGCATCCTGTGAAAAGAATAGTTTTGTGAAAGGTTGCCTTATTATCAAATATCAGACGCGGTTGGAATGCTAATCCTCATTTGTAGCGCATCACTAGCATTCACATACGTGATACGACACCGAAACATCCCTTGATCTTATCAGATTTTGGAATAAAACATTTTGCAATGCTTCATCATCCTCAAATTCAACATGCAGTGTTTTACAGTATGAATGAGATCGCAGATAGTATTTGTTGGTGTGAATAGCATCATTATAGTTTTCCGCAAGTTTGAATTTATCAACACTGATAATCTATAATTACAGTACTGCATGCTTAAATGGCAGCTGTCGTCTGTGTACAATCATCAGTGTTTGGCTTGTCGTATTCAAAGTTTTCATTCTAAGGCATAGTTTAAAAGGCAATTTATTAAAACTAGAAGAAACGATCTTGAAAATCTTTGTCATACATAGCCTAGTAGTAGTGTGCCGTGTAAGGTATGTATTTTTACATATACGAATTCTGATTGTCAATGAAACTTGCTGATAAAAAAAGCAATACACTTTGTGAATTTGAGTAGGTAAATACTAGTCATCATAGTCATGCCACGTACATACATGAGCATTATGTAATGTACAAAAAGTAGGTACAATTTAATTGACAAGTAAACATGGGTTTACTTCATCTGCTCTCAAAGTATGCGCAAACTTTTTGGCTCCAAAATCGGCTTAAAATTTGTAAGATAACATATTTTGATGCGTAGATTATGAATGTATAACAATTAGCCATTTTTATTGAATAGAGACCTAGAATGCCCCCTAGAGACAAAAAACCTTGAAAAACTGAGAAAATCCCCCCTTTCTCCCCACTAAAAATGTCTAATTGTTACAGATTCGTTATCTACGCATCGAAATATGTTATCTTGCAAAACTTTAAGCCGATTCAGAGCCAAAAAGTTTGCGCATACTTTGAGAGCAGATTAATTAAACCCAATGTCCCTCAATCTATAATACAGTCACCATGTAACGAGCAAGCTATTAGCTTGTTTATTTATTTATTTCTCGTTACATGGACTGTATTATAGATTGAGGGACATTGATTAAACCCATGTTTAATATAGAACTGCTGTAAGCTTCATTTCCTGAATCAACTACACCTGTCCTTTTCATTTAGTTCTGAAATAATGATTCGCCCTATTTATAAAATTACTAATTTGTTATGATGATTTACCTCCTGTGTGTAATCTGTTCCGTTGTCCCCTGCCTGCCAACTCTATATTACACGTTTACATATATATTATGCATTATTACTCCTTGTATATCGAGTGACATCTTAGTGACATAGTGGTCCTTCCATAAATTAATATTCATGTCTTTAAGTTCTATTAAAAACTGGAAAATTATTATTTTCGGGCACCGTGACTATGTACGTCAGATGAAAGTTAATAATTTTATTGCAAATTTTCGGGAAGCTTTCTACTCACATATTTTTACCTTACCATAACATGAAGTTTGCAGGCCACCAACCCGATACGCTACCAATAATGATGTATTTTTTGATCCAATTAAGTTCAGACAAAGTCGTTGCAAATTTTTTTCCCCGAATTATATTATGGCCGTACTGGATGATTATGATGATTGCAAAATTGGAATTCGTGGTTTAAAAAGATCTTCACATGATGCGGTGTTTTACAATCAATGGTTTATATAATTTATTACACATAAGATTCATTAACAAAACACACCCCCTTCGCCAGTTCTCCGTGATGGATATAACTCATTAGTATGACTTATCGTTGACTTTCATTTTCAATTCACAAAAAAACGATTAGTAAAAAGGTACATAAGAATAATAGTTCCCATCTTGTACCGGGACTGTTTTGATGATGATAGCACAATGGTACTTTACATTCTTTACTACTTTTACAATTACGTATGTATATCAGTCCAAAGATATGAGTTACCTTACGCTTTATATTTAATCATGTTTAACCGTATCATAACTTATTAAATCATACACTTACGTCTAGCATAAGCAATGTATCACCGCAAAACGCTCTGGTTTCTAAATTACAATGGACATGCGCTCATTTCTTGGAAAAGAATTCAGTAAATAAATTTTGTAAGCACATTGCAAGAGGCCCGTTAACGTCGTAGATTTGACAGCAAACCTTTTGGGCCCACTGAAAGTACTCTTCCCGTCGTTTCTCAGTCCACCCTTCCGGTAAGACGCAGTAACCTGCAAAAAATACATCATATTATGTAACAAGGATAAAAATTAAGAAACAAAAATTCTTACACTAAAACTTGTGCATTTGTCAAGTTCCTTACCGATTTCCCAAAAGCTTCTTCGAGCTCCTCAAAAGTTGTATCGGTATCTTCAACCGTATCATGTAGAATGGCAGCCTGGATTACCTCCAAGTCTTCAACTCCACCTTCCTGAATTAAAATATTGGCCACGCCTTAAAAAGTAAACGGAAGATACATTAAAGGAATATTATTACGAGCATTTTGATTCTTGGAACCTCCCAAGCAAATCTGTACAAAATAGTTTTTTAAATAATCGCGTGGCGTACCAATGGGATGATTAATGTAGGGAGTTTTTTCAGGATCCTTCCTTCGCTGGCTTTTGTGCTTTTGAGCAGCAAAGTCAACAGTAAAAATTATGTCTGCCAAACAGTCACTGTTGCATGATAATGACGCTGGAGATGGCTTGCTTAGAGTTTCAGCTACATTGGGGCGGCAGATATCCGATTTTCCATTTGAAGTACTCATGATAATAGATCGAGGAGACAAAAACGTCTCTACTTTTAATTATGCACTAAGACGCAAGCAGGTAAACACTTCACTGCACTTGAGTAATTAAACCTGATGTTATCACGGCCGATAATTCAACATCCAAAGGAAAGTGTACAGGTAAAACTGAACCGAGTGTGAAGATTCAAGCGTTTCTTACAATTAATTAATTTTACAAGTAGTCCAGTTTGACTAACTGAACGCACCAAAAATGATCCGTAATTTATATTCTGAACGTTTTTGTTCCTAGTTCTGCATTCGGCGACAGTATTTCTACTCGCACTACTTTAATATGAAAGTAAATTGTGGAGTCAAGTCAAGAGGTGAAAACTAAAACCTTACTCATCTTTACCAAAAGCATCTAAAACTTACGATTACTTGTACATTAGCAAAAATATTAATATTTATCAGTCTCTCTCTGCAAACTTTAATGTCAGTCTCATAAAAAATGACTTAATGACTAATTAGTGTGCACAGTCAAAACATTTAATCTGCTGGAACTGCAACTCTTCCGAGACTTCCTGGAACAGTTCAGTACGTCTCTGCTGAACTGTCTGTCACACGCAGCATAAAGTGCCGGTATATGAAACCCATATTATCTGAGCATTTGTACATTGTGAGAATGCTCAGTGCATGCATTTTTATTCAACCTTTTTGTAAACATGTGTTCAGTGAGTTGGTCGGAAAATGAGAGAATATGACCAGTAACGTCTTGCTTTTATATGA
>JAHZMZ010001739.1:0-23198 GCA_027743805.1 Lepidocyrtoides sp. E14
CCTAGTCTGGTCTAATAAAACTAATTACTTTTCTATATTATGGGTTCCGCTCCAGAAACCAGGCAAAAAACAGGAAGAGGGATTATGTCGCAATAAAACTAATTCTTGTTTGTGCATCATTCTTTTTTAAAAACAAACTACATATCTGACTACTTATCACCCTCTTCTCATTTTTTGGTTTACAGATATTTTTTCCGTCTGCTCTTGTGTCGAAATTTAAAACCTAGTAAAAACTCATTGTCATTCGTGTAGACATTTCAATTAGCTGCTACTAAAGGTAAATATTGATAAAAGCATAATATAGAAAATATATAAAATGCCCTTGGTCAATCACCATCATGAAATATGTAACTAATTTAGTTAGTTTGGCCGTCTTTTGTTGTTATTTTTCTTCCACGGCCATGGTCATGGTCACCTCCAACACACACACCACCACCACCACCGCCAGCAACAACCTCACTTAATTCACTCCATGCCACGCATTAGGTCAGCCAGACAGCAAAATTACAATCTTATACATATGCATTTTACTTAAACCATTTACACATGCTATCAAGCAAGCCGACAACACATAAGAAGAATAAGAACGACTTTTTCTACATGCATGCTTTGCTTATCTACTTAGGTACTTATAACTTGCTTATTGCAGCTTAACAACAAACAACGGGAGCACGAGCCAAGAAAAGTTATTCACAAAATAGCTCAATTCAATACCAATCAGTTTTGTTCGAGTTCACTTGACTCTCTTACACAAGAACACACAAACAAAACTCTCAATGCAACGACCAATAACGACTACAAATAATATACATACCTATATTTTTTTAACAGTTTATCCGTCCTACACACATTTTATTCCTTGTCCGTAAATTGATTTGATTGGTCTTGGTCAACACCTCAATGTTAAGGCTATAATAGCATTATAATTTGTTCAATTTAATCAGAAATCCTTAAGCATGTTCCTTTTTCCTTCCTTTTTATTATTTCCATTTCATTTCATTGAACTAGCGTACTGCTTCCCAATTTGAGAGTTTACACAGTTTATCCTCCGTTACTACTACACAAATCAACCAACCACGTAAAAAAACAGGTAAATTCCATGTTCAATGAGCATATACCTTCATATCATTAGACTTTTAGGATATCATGATCATTATCATCAGCAACAACAAAAGTCGTGTATTTAGTGTGATGAATTACTGGAATCCTGATGATGATGATGATGAAAATGACTACATTCCGTGCGATACAGTTTATTCAACAGCAGCAGCAACAGCCGCATCAATATCAACTTTTTTTTCGTCTTTTTTTTCTTATCCTCTTCCACTCTGCCACATTATATGTCCTCATTGACCTTGTGCTCTGTTCAATGTTAATGATCATATTGCATTTTATGATGAATTTGTCGTATATGATTATTAATATGCGTTGCTGCTTGCGCACAATAATAATAATAATGCTTTATCTTTATATTACGTGTGCCTACTACCTTTTTTTATGAAACTTTATATGGAATTTTGTTACGATCCCGTTTGTTGCTGCTCATTCTTTTGTTGCCACTCCCGCTTGCTTACTATTTGTACCTATGTATATACATTTATTCATGTGATATGAAATATAGGCATACCTCCATGCATGGATTTTTTTTGTCATGATATTTTCCTCTCTATTTTTAGTGCTTGAGAGATAGTACGGCTATGGAAGATAAAAATGTAATTAGACTCTCTAGAGAATGAACAAGATGCACTCTTATTCCTATCCGTTGACGTTTCTCCTGTCATAAATTTATAATAACTGCTTATAATACAAGGAAGCAAGTAAAATATTATGTTTTATGATTTACTAATAATTACCTAAGGTTAAATACATTTTCCATGTCAAATATATAATTATTATTATCCAGATGACTTTATTTTTGTCAAGTGAAGGTATCTCTGTCCATTAAAAAAATGATGGATTAGTTTGAAATGCACTTTTTAGGACAACAGGCCAAAATAAAATGTTATTAGAAGAGAGAAAAAAAATATAAATGCATTATGAATTTTTTGGAGAGTGGGTGCGAAATATTATGATTATTATGCACCTTTTCTGTCATCACGACACACACCTCCACTCTCCAACAAAACAACACCTTTCAATTAAATATCTAAATGTGCAAGCGTATTGTACTACTAAATCTAATATATCAACAGAACAAAAAAAGCATCTTTAGGAACAGACCATATTATGCAGGCCATCTACTTTTTTTTCTTTTCTTTTGCAAAAAGAAAGAACCTTGTACTTGAAAAAGAGCTGCTGATGATGATGATGATATGACTGATTGTGTATTTACGGTACATATACAACAGTCAGAAAGAGTGACTCACCTTATAATAAAATAATATAGTAATTGTTTTCTTTTATTTACGATTTGTTTCGTCATCATCATCATCATCATCATAGCAGGAGATGCTGCTGCGCAGACATAGGCACATACATACAAGTGCACACAGAGGTTTTGTCCTCTAAGTCTGAAGGCATTTCCTGTCAGTGTCCCCGTCCGACCGACAACAAGAAGAGGCAAAATAGTAGAAGCCAAGATTTTTGTAAGTTCCTTCTTCTTCTGGTCTGGCGATGGGATGCTTATTGCTGTGTATGTACAGTACAGTGCTAACATCACACTTAAAGCATGTTGAAACAAGGAGAGCAGAAGGTTATGCCATTCAAGAAAAAGGAGGAAGGAAGGATCATAGTTGTAGTAGTAGTAGCGTTATAGTCGATTTAAATGCCAAGTACCATGTATGTACATAACGTAGTAGTAGTAGTTTAGAATGATGGCAATGAATGAATCAAAGACGGGAGTAGTAGTGGTAGTAGTAGTAGCGTCAGTAGTATAATATTAGATTATAGCAATGACTGAGTGACCTTTACATGTCACCTCCATTGGATTTTACCCCTTGTTTCCTTGTTGGCACTTGGAGCAGTTAGTGTGTACCACTACTACTACTTTGTCAACCAGTTGGTCTTTGGTCTTTAAGGTTTTAACCTTTCTCGTGTCGCCGAGGTGCAAAGTGAATTGAATACTTACCAACTTACATGTACATACACCCATATTGGCATGTGAAGGTATGTATTTGACATTGTAAAAAAGGCGAAAAGGTGAATATTGGATAAAAAACTCTTTTGCAAGATAAATAAAATTAATGTTTCAGCAATTTTACATGCAAACCGGAAATGGACATTTTGGATGGAGCTTGGAGTAGGAAAATGCGTGAAAATGAGGAGATTGTTATAAAAGCCGGCGGCATTTCATGGAGAACATTCTTTGCGCACCTTGTAAAATACAATAAAATGGTATAATATTGTGTGAAGATAGGGATAACAGAACAAGTGCCGTTTTTTCCATTAATAGTAAATGCGATGGGAAAATGAGATATTTATTTTATCCGCTGAAAAGTCACTGGCTCTAGAGCATGTTCCTCCCAAGTAATAATAATAATGCAGTAGTGGGTCCAACTGTTGGGATCAGCCAACTCTCTGAGTGAACATAGAGGAACAAAACTTCTACTACTACTGCACCGCCATGCCAAATCAGCACCATCACTGGCAGAAGCAGCAGGATTATTATTATGGCAGACAGTGAACAACCAAGGCAGTAAGTGAATGAGAGGATGATGATCATCATAATGTGATCATACTACTACATTGCCAATGATCACGATGATGATGATTGTAGGTCCTTGACCTTCGCCCTTCCTCTCTGTTTCTACCTTTTTCTCAAGGACTCGACGTTCATCAACCTTCATCTCCATCACCACCACCAGTACCGCATATGAGGATATAGATGCTACTGATATGCGTTTTTTTATTTGGACTTGGACTGGGAGTAAAGTCGAGCTTTTTAAAACAAAAATTTTTTTCTCCAATTTATCCAACCGAGCAAAATAGTGAGTCACAAAGTCAAATTAAGTGAAAGAAGAGAGAAAATGTTCACATTCTTGCGTAGGTTGGTTAGCTTTTAACTTTCGTCTCTTGTGGTCGTGTTGCCTAAAAGAGTACTTGGAATTGGATTATTAAATTGAAATAATGGAGTAGAAACGAAAATTCTGTACACAGCTGCATATTGCATTGCTATGTTGGCATAATAATGTTCTTCGTTCATTCTCGCGTTCACTGGCCTGGCCAGACTCTTGACTTTTTCTGGAGTTCTTCCTCTCTCTCTCTCTCTCACTGACTTTACTTGGCTGAGAGCAGAAAACGGAATAAGAAATAATACAAAAAATATAAAAATACCTAAAAATCCTTTCCCCATCGTCCGGTTATTCCCTTCCCTCCTTCTTCTCCTCCTCCCATTATTTTTCGTTTCCTCTCTTTCAACTAATTACTGCCCACTACTCCATCCTCCCACATATTCTTAACGCTAATACAATTCCACTGTTTTTTTCCTCCTGTATCTCCCCCGCGTTTTTTTCTAATTAGCAAACTATGTAAAAAAAATATTTTTTATGTTCTCTTCTCACGTTTTGTTTTCTCCAACAGACGTACACGGTAAAAACATTTTTTTCGTTCATTTTTATCTTATGTCAGTTTAAAACCAATAAAAAACTAGTTGTACGCATTTTGGTAGGTATGTATACACATTTTGTGTCCATCCAGTGCACACACAGTCATCTTCACCACCGCCACTTTTTTTACTTATCAAAATGAGTGCTTAATACAGTTGTTGTGGCACATTATGAACTTTTGCTCTCTCTCTCTCTCTCTCTCTCTACTATTTTTTCATGATGCTGCTGTGCTGTGCTGCTGCTGTTTGGTGGTGCGGTTTGGTGAGTCAAGTGATGCAATGTCCTTGAAAACTTCTCTCTCGGCCGACGAACGAGCAGCAAGAGAGAGAACTTCTACAGAATATAAAAATGCCTTTCTATATCATCACCACCACCACATACACCATACCAAACTATTCTACCGCCACCACCACCACACTGCACCAGCAGGCTAGATTTTGCCTTTTTACTATTTTATTTTATACCACGAAAAAATGTCATGCTTTTGCTTTGCTTTTGCCCTTCTCTTGCGATCTATAAAAATGGCAAAAAAAGATACATACAACTGATATACTTACTAGAACTGCATGTTTCTTTTTCTTCTTTCTCTCTCTCTCTCTCTCTCTGCAAAAGTGCAAGGAGAACGATGGCTTGAATGCCTATAAAATTTATCGGGCTTCTTGTTTCAGAAAAAAATATAAAAACTGGCTTTATAACCTTAAAAGTTCAATCACTCTCACTTTTTCACAATATTTTTCCCCTCCTCCTCGTAAGCATGTCTTCTTCTACTACCACGACTTTGATGTGTAGATTGTAAAAAATTAGTTAAAAAATAATTTGACAAAATATTTGGTTAGATTTAAAACAAAAGTGCTGGCTGTTAATAATTAAATAATTATTTAATAAAAAATAATGCTGCTTTAAAGTAATATTTTTTTGCTGCTACCATCCCTATCTATAATTCTACCCACCCACTTTTTTCTTCCACTCAACATCTCACCATTCACTGCGTAATTTATTGTCATTGCTCTTCCAAAAGAGAAGCTTGGACTTGGAACGTAAAGTCGAACTGCACCGGAAACTGAGTGCGGTAATGGTGACCGTGGTGTTTCGTGAGGTTTTTTGAGAGAAAATGGGATTACGCACACAAACGACATTACTTATACGGTTTACTACGTACTTATTGAGGTTTCAATTCCAAGTAATTTACAAGCCATTGCTTTAAAATCCGAGCTTAAATTCTTCTAAAAAAATAATTATTTCAGGCTAGATTTTGATAATGATGATGATGATGACAATGTGATTTGATTATAAGTGTATATGGTTGCAATTAAAAATGAACCATTCATTATTACTACACATTATATCATCATTTCTTATCATCATCCTCATCCCACCATATAGAAAAAGTAATGATACTAGCGATTAAGTAAATTAAGCATCTGTCCTTGATATTAATAATGCGGTATTTTATTCTGTTCCTGTGTGTGTGTGCTGTGCTTAATTCGGCATCAGTTATTATATATATGTGGTAGTGGCTTCTTTTACATTTGACTGACTTGCCCTTTTTCCGGCCAGGCCGGATAGGATTACACAACACGAGCAAACAGCGAGTAAAGAGAAAGAAGACAAAAAAGGATCGATAAATAAAAAAAACTGACGAGGACAACTACTATAACATTATTATAATATTCATTTCATTTTATTCTAGCAAATGGATTTCTTCTTCTCGCGACCCTATCATCTTGTTCTGTTACTTCTACAAAATACTATGATGCGACGGAACGGACGGCGAAGCAGTTCATTTAACAGTTCTTGGTAACATGCAAAAAGGTCATGGTAAGTCATTTTCCTGAAAAAGACGCTCGTCCACAAAAATAAGCGCACGTCAGCGTCGGCAATTTCGGTATGCATTTCTAGGCATTCACAAGTTTTTTTTATATTTTGCTTCTTTCTTCATTTGGAATAGAACTGTAGTAGAAGTGGTAGCAGCAGCGCAATATGCACTGCCAAAAATACTACCAACTTGTTTTTTGTCCTTTATTAAATTAAGCTGTAATTACGCTTTGCTTTGACTTTGTGCAGCAGCAGTAGTAAATGATGACGATAAAATGGTTTGATATGTATGTATATTATTATGTGTCGTATGCTAATATAACGTATATATATCCCAAATGAGAATTTAATTGGCTGGTAAAATTAAAATAAAATGATTTACACGAGCATAGTAAAAGCATTAAAAACTAAAATAATCAAATTACTTACCGTATTGCCGAAATTAATTGCGTGATAGTTCCGTGATTGTAAACTTGTTAATTAACGATGAAACTGATAGCCAGTGACAAAAAGTTTCTGTTTAATTTTGCATTGTACCAGTTAGTCCGTTTGTAACCAGCCAATACTTGACAAGAAGATAGATTACCATTTAGTTCAAGTAATTTGTCTAATGTTTGGTTATCGGGTAGCAGGATATTGAAATAAAACTTGTTCTTTCATCTTTTCATGTGTATGTAAAAACATCATTACATTTTATTTTGTCGGTGGATCACTCACTATATTCAGTGGATGGTGATGATGATGATGATGATAATATATCTCTTTTAACGTTCACGTTAATGCATTGGATATTTTAGAATGGAAGATGGAAACAGGGAGAAGAGATGACTTCTAATTGAACTTGAACGTTGCACTCCACCACGCACGTAAGTATGTAATAACGCAACTTGATTCCCAACTTCAAAACTCCCAATTGAACTGGCTACTTCTACTACTGCTGCTGTTCATATTAAAGTCATGGATGAAGTAATGTCCTGATGATGAATTATAACGAGAATGAGAAATATGATGAATTTTTAATACTGTTTATTACCTCAACTATAAAGCTACAGATAGTTCAATGTTTTATTTTACTCTGAAAAAAAGTACAACATAATCCTATACAGTTTTTTGGTGCATTTTTCTACCAGGAATTTATCGTCGTCACAAAATTGAATAAATGATTGGATAAATGCACAAACAACAAAAAATACCACATTGCACCACACACCAACTATCTAATTGTAAATGTATGCATGCACTCACTCTCTCTCCATTCTGTCTCTTACTGTCTCTCTCACACACAGTTCATTAATTCTTTATCTGTCACTTTTCCAAATGTATTCCTCCTCGTCGTGTTGTGTTTTATTGCTCTCGACTTTTCGCTGACGATACTATTCTAGTACTTTTGTTTTCTTTGAACAAGAAGATATCTACACTTTTTTCTTATAAGAAAAAGATATAATAAAGCAGCAAAACATAGATGCAATGCTTTATTGTGTTTTTTCTTATAATTTGACTGTCAGTTTTTGTAAAAAGGGGGAACAGAAAAATGCCACAAAATTGACACCGTCAACCGACAACATAACATTAAGTGCATAAATTGTCCGTTACTTGGCTTAAATACTCAGAAAATCTCTATAAATCACGTGCTTTACTCATTTGTTATTACTGCAATCGAAAATAACAGTTTGATCCTTAGCATTATAATGTATTGCCTAAAAGGATACCTTACCAATTACCACCGATAACTGGTTAGCACCGCTGTATTCTGCTTTCACTTTAATTTCATTTTGTCCTAGGTAGATTACTTTTTCACTTTCTTGTCCAGTATGTCACCTTTTTGCAAAAAAATCTTATGGAATTTCATTGTGTCATTAGTATTTAGAAACGCATTGTACCCGGATACCGTCAATAGCCATACTATTAAAAGCAAAAGAACCCCTTAATGTATCAACCCCAACTCTCAACCAGTCCCTTTCAAGGATCTAGCATATTTTGGAAATCACTAGTTATATGTTGACAAAATGAGTTCATTGTATTTACTTAATTTTAACTTTGCCGAAGTAAAAAGTAAGCTACTTGGAAAAGTAAGAGTAGCCCAAGACAATTTTACACCAGAATCAAGGCAATTTGCCACATAGCACAATCCTATTTGCATGCAAATAAAAATACTGAAAGTGGTTCCCTAGAATTTGAAGAGAAAAGAATCGTAGTGCAGCATCACTTTCCAATTCTTCTTGCGCAGATTTTGTTACCAAAAAACATCAGCCTAAGTTTAATTTCTGTGGTTAATGCCAATGCTATTTCAGATCAAAAAGAAGTGAAAGTGACTAAAATTATTGTTGGTGACTCTTATAAACATTTTTTAAAACTTATATTCCAAACATAATTACATTTGCTTTGTTTTTTTTTATTAGTCAACACCAGTGTCAAAGTCTACTTGTTTATCGATCCTCATAATGACAGATTCAATGGTGTATATACGTATACGCTGCTGAATGATTACATAAGCAAAACAAAGAACTGTCAGATTTTTTTTAAAGCGCATGGAAAACTATGATGATTTACGTGATCCGGTATTTAAAACGTGAATAGTTCATGCATGCACGCTGCTCCAATGCTGCTGCTGCTGCATATAGGTAGGTACGTGTTATTATCACGAAAAAAGAGAAAAGAAGTTTTTTAATCAAAGTCAAAAAGTTTACAAACGGTTACGTACGTATGTAGTACATGGCACATACCTACACATATGCATACATTGTAGTAGCTCACATTACATCGCCATCGCCTTTAAGCACGTTTTATATTACCAGGCGTTATATGCATATCACAGCAAACTTCATGAACGCTCCAATCCAACCAAGTTGAATGACTCAAAGTCAACTTGAGCCGAGTAGAAATCCTTGGTTCATTCCGTCTTCTTTTTTGCTTTTTTACAACGAACATTATTGCTCACTTTTTTTACTTATAGAGTCGTACGTACAAACTTTTCTCGTACTGACATACATGAAAACAATTTGAACTTGATAATAATAAGATATCCTGTCTTGTCATGTACAACAATGTGTTCTGTGTGCATGTATTTGGTATATAACGACAATTTTTTTATTTTCTTTTTTAACATTCGGTTCCATGTTCTTTTTATATGAAAATGCTAGTTGATAATGTTAATGCATACAATGTATGTATGTATGCATTGTGTACTAGTTAGTAGTGACAGTAGTAGTGCATTTTTCAACTTTTGTGGCTGGCTGTACTACTAAACTGCTCTGTTTTTAGCATAGCACAACCATAATCATCATCATCATCGTCACCCTCATATTATAAGCTCGACGGCCTCGATGACGGTGAAAGCCTTCATCAGGTCCGTTGATCTTTGCTGTTGCTGCTGCTACTGCTAGTTTCATGCCTACTTACTCGCCATCATCATCACCACCACCACCACTTTCATATCATGAACGGACTATAAAACAAAGCCAAAAAAAGAGCCAATGATATGCACATTTTAGATAATAGGCGCTCACATGTATTATGTACCTACTACATATTACACTGACACTAAAGCATGCTTGTTTGCATGGTTTATCAAATCAGACCACTTTTATCCATATTTTTTTCATATTATCATCACATGAAAAAGTTTATGTCTGAGCCTTGCCTGTGTAGTTCTTATAAATAGTCGTGTAAGCGTATGTATAAAGTTGAAAAAAAACTATCCTTGTTGTAAGTAAAGCATGCATCCATGCAGGCATGCATACTTTGTTCATTTTTTAATGCATTCCTTCTTTCTTTCTTCTCTCGTTTTTTTCTAAATATGTCTGGCTGTCTATATTACACACGGAATAACAATACACCCTTCTTTTGAACTTGAATTCAAGTTTGAACTTTACAGCTCACTCAACTCGTCCGAAAAATTCGTCCAGAATGAAAGAGAGAAACAGAGAGAGAGAGAGAGAGAGAAATTGATGGAAGCGAAAAAAGAATATTCTATTGCGGCATTATGTATATATATTTTTTGAAAAGGAATGTTCGCGATGACGGCATAAATGTCAAAACTCTAGATAACGGTCAAAAGGACCATTCAAGTAACCCTCCTTTTTTTCCTTTGTACTTTTGGATTTTTTTGGATCAAATACGGGTACTTACTTACCTACCACTGGATCAATGTCCAATGTAGAAAATACTATCTCGCGTCATTCTATTTATTTTCATTCTATTTTTGTTCTCTCTGCAACAATGCGATGATGCAAGCAAAAAAAGCAAAGCTACCTACCTTACAGAGATAAGTGTACGACAGCTTACCGGTTTTTGCTCTCACTCTATCCCACCAAGCTCTATCCATTCCATTCTTTTGTACCCTGGAATTTTGTATTTGTATTTTCAGTTCACTGTAAATCCGTTTCAATGGTGGTGCCGGTTGTCTGTGCTCTCTGTGCTTGCGAAATTCCCTGGAGTTGCTTTGGAGGGCTTTGTCCGCGATTCACGTTTACAAGGTTGAACCCTCCAGCGGCCAACAGCAGCAGTTAGCTTAATCATATGTATAGGTATATCGAAAAAAAATGTGGGGTGCTGGGCTGGTGCTGATGACCATGATGATGATAATGATGAGAAAAAAATGGCAGAAAGGTGAACGCAATGAAGTATTTTTTTTTGTCTGTTTGCCTTTCTTTGCAAAAAAATCAGTTTTTGCTGTTTAAGCCAACAAGAAATAAAAGGAGATTGCAGATATTTTCGTTGGGATAGGATAAGGAGCAGCTTGGATGACGATAATGATGGAGACGCTGTTACAAGGTCGATGAGCAATACGAATACTACGACATCATAAAAAGTTCAAGAGGGGAAGCAAAAGCACAGCACAAGGCACACGAGCAGAAAAGCCAAAACGTTTTTTTTTTGCAGAAGGGGAAGTTTTCAAGGTTTTTGCTCCTTTTCTCATTATTATCTATTTTCTCTACTACTGACTACCGCCACACCGCACAACACACTACAACTGCTGTACTTTTTTTTGCCCTGTCTGTTCCTATAAACTTTGTTATCTTCGAAAACTAACTAAGTATACCAAAGAATGATCATCATGACTGCCGGAGAAGAGGCGACATCGACCGAATAGAGTTATGCCCTTTGAAAAAAAATAATGATTAGATTTTCTTGGGTGTTGCGCTCTTGTTCTCCTGTGTGTGTGTGTGTGCATGTGTGTGATGTGGTGGCTTGGCTTCGGTTTTTTGGCTTTTTCCATGCAGATGTTTTGAAAAGAATTTATATTGAGTCATCCGAAAAGAAATTTTTGCAACAAAAAAGTTCAATGTCACATCATCACCCTAGCTGTACTGTACAAGTACAATAGGCAAGTATTTTTTTACTACTACAACGTAAAAATCTATACCTACCTATTATAAAAAATTTTGCTTGTTTGTTCCAACAAAATGAAAGCGATTTTTTTTCAACTTTTGTTTTTGATCGTGTTTTTCGATCAAAAACCATTTTTACGAGTAAGCAAGCATGCAGAATGGAATATAGCATATAAAAATAGCGTTGGCCTGGCATGGCATGATGAGTGACTGACTAACTTGTTTTGTTGTTGAGCTGGTAGTAGTAGTAGTGGTTCTGATGGAATGAAAAATGTTTGAAGGACAAATTGGAGAATGGAGTCAACAGCGGGCACAACCCGAATCAAAATGACAGCGTGGCACGTACATTAAATATACAAGAGTGCTTACTACACTGATTGGTTACTTTACTACTACTGCATATTATATTCTGGTCTGTGTAGAAACCCCGAATTATATAAACTTGTCATGCCAGGACAGGGTTCTCTGTTTCTTACGGGTTTCTATTTGCCTTCTTTCTTCGTACATTGCATGGTTTCTTTTTATTTTTACATGGATAAAAAAAACACGTTATGATTGCATGCATATTTTGATTGGTTGTGCTTCCTGACCTTCATTCTGCTTACTTTTGAATAATATCACTGGCTAGTGAGCATTCAACCAGGTCATGGACGTACACTGTCTTTTTCTGTCTGTAGTTGTTTTTTTTACCTTGAAGTAAGAAAACCGTAGCAAATTGATTTTCAATTATTAGAAATTTTCCACAAATATTGTCATTTTCCAAGTAGAGGCCAACCGAAACCGTGAATTTTGATGATAACAGCCTATCATCAGAATTTGATTTGTTCAAATTATTCCGGCCAACATTACCGGTTTCTAGTTTCTGGTATGGTCTAGTTTTTTTTCAGACAAAAAAAATACTTTCCTAAATATCCTTTTCCCGTTCCGTTCCATACTAATTTTCGGCGTTGCTTTTTTTGCTTATCAAATTGGCAAATGAGCTGGCTTGACTGAACTTGTGATGATGATGAGGAGCTAAGCAAAGTTGAATTGTGGTGGTGATGGCGGCGGTGCACAAGGCGCTCACCTTGGACTGACCATGAAAATCTCAACTCGATAATACTCCAATCCATCCCATTCCATGATGATGACTATACTACTACAAACGATGGTGACAAAGACAACGATACATCCGCACTAAATGTGACGAAGATAATAATAATAGTAATAATGTAAATCTACTCCTCTCGACAGAGACAGACATGTGTATTCTATGTAGGTATGTATTATTAATAAGGTATATGGAAGCGGAATTATTGCTTTGAATGACACGATTACTACGATTATTGCAAGTTTTGTACAACAAACGTTTCCACTTTGTTCTCTTCATTGAAATTCCTTTTTTTGTCAATGTCACACGTACACACAATATTAGTGCAATACTCTTATTAACAAATTCCATTCGCTAAACTTAACTTGTCGCAAAAAAAACTGTTCCGATTGTACTAATAGTCGTGTGGGCCGTCGTGCACTTTGACTACCCAACACCATCATCGTCATCATCACCGCCACCAGTCATCCAATGTCATTTCCATCCATCATTTATAATAAACGCCAACAGCAAGGATTTAATTTAATTTTATCTCCGGTAAAATTAAAATTGATACACCTATTAACCTTTTTTTTCATTCAAGACCCTGGCAAAAATAAAATCAGTTTAAAAAGATACTTTTTTTCCGCTGTCAAAAAATCATTGAAAGATCCAAAGTCTACAAAAATTTACTACTACTACTACTACCACAGCATTATAGACAAGTAATTGGAGCATGCATATATGCGCGTATGTGATCTGATATGAAATGAGTTATAATTTTTTTTTGATAAGATAAACAAGTTACATAACACTATACAGACTGCTGCTGCAAGATGATTTATCTGAGATGATACCGATTAGCATTTTACGATTAGTATTACCACCACCATCAGCATCATCATGAAATCAAGGTGAAGCGGTGATTTAACACCAGGTTTACTTTACTTTACTACTAGCACTTTACTTGCCATTTTACAGCTATACTTTGTAGCAAAAAGCAGTTGTAAAAATAAAGCAAACTATTTTCCGAGTATGTTAGTCAAGGTCAGGGTTCCTCTTCTCGCTTATACGCGTGGCATATATACACATAGGTATTTATTTTAGTATGCCGACTTTTTTTGAGCGAAACAAGCTAACAACAACTGCATCTTTGTAAAAAATGCATTTCTTCACTCAGTTTAGTTGGGATAAAAGCGCAATTCAAAATTTGAGTTTGTATGAACTCGTGTATTTTGTAGGTATGCATATGAACGTCTGCCTATAGTGATACGAAGTTGGGCATAATATCGGTAATTATTTTTAGGAAAAAAGTGTTGGCGGAATTGCTGGCGGTGGTAGCGGGGATAATACTAGTAGTAATGAATTGAAGGTTAACTCTTACGTTTTTTACCCTTAATTTTTTTGCATGAAAAAAAATTGTCATTGCATTGCCACTTGTCATTGCCATCACACTTGACTTTTTTGGTGGTTGCATCTTCTTCTTGTTGATTAACCTTAAAGATTAGGAAAATGCAAATGTGCATTTTATTTCAATTTGGCTATTTATAATTTTTGGGAACTAAAAAAGTGATCAAATAAAACAGATGAAATCCATGCAAATTAAGTGTGACGACGTCGGATGATACGAGAGGCAGTGAAGGAGGAAGGCGAAAAAAATGAAGGATATTCGATGATAAATAGAGTGATGTAGTCAAGTCATTCAGCCAGTCAGCCTGTTCATTTCAATCTCGTGCATATATGTATGTGTGCATGTATATTTTTAGCTTGACATTGGATACTTTTTTTCGAGCAAAAAAAACCGATAATAATAAACAATGGAAATATATCTTGTTACTTGTGATTTTATAAAATATTTTATATGCATGCCTTTTTACTCGACCACATTTTTTTGAAAAGTATTGAAAACATCTAAAAGTAATTATGATAAACTTTACGTAATTAGCAGCAGCATTGGGTATGTGTATATGGCTTATTGGTTTTTTTGGTGCACACGGGAATGAATCAAATTTGTAACACACTAAAAACTTTTTTTATATACATTTCTGTTAAAAACAGGTAACCTTGAGCATTCTCATTGTTTCCTACTACCATTTATCGGGAAAAACCTTGAAAAATTTTCAAGCTCCGCTTACACTAACTAACTATCTGAGAGTGAGCCATACCACCACCAGTACCACCACATTTTGCACGTTTGTGTACCAGTAGCATAGTATTAGTCCGTCTCTACTTGTCTAAATACTTTTCTGCCTTGGAATCTTATTAAAAGGTTTATTTTTTCGGGAAAACCTTGAGGTCTTTCTATTGAGTCGACGAGAAGCGAGGTTACTACCGCATGCCACCACGATCATATCAATCCATCCATTTTATATACATGTCTCTCTTTATATCCAATGTCTACAATGTATGTAGTAGTATCATCATAAAATATTTTTGCAACGTGCTGTCTTTGATACAATTAACACACGTTTCTTGTCATTGCTCATTCACCACTTTTTAGTAGCAAGCTTTACATACCTTCATACATCATATGCCCACTGCAGCAGAAATCATACCGGCGTGTGTGTGCCAGTATCATCCTAATAATTATTACGTTACCTACATAAATTGTTGGATAGATTTCAGATTTTTTAGTATTGCTGTACTACTGTACTCTGTGTACAACTTATTTGCAAAAGGGTAAAAAAATGCAAAGATTATGAATGAGGAAGACTACCACAAAAATACTACTACTACTACTACTTGATAAAGTGAAGATCAGCCAGCGCTGCTGAACTGAACTGCAGTGCTAATGGAATTTAAATCTTCTCTCTGTCCTGCTCTTATCCTCATCATGCAAAGCAAATCAATTTCGGCATATAAAAAAGTAAGTACATATATAAAACGGAGGCAGGCAGGCAGACAGACATAACCTTAAACAGCCGTAATAACCATAGATCATCTGTTTTTCTGTCTGTTCCCTCTTCTTCTCCTTGCATGCATGCATGCATTGCTAAATCATTTACTACTACGACTACTTTACTTTAACACGCTGCATGCAAAAAAAGACTTTAGCCAAGAACAAGAATGAGTGAGTAACGCGTGCTATTTTAAAATGGGAACGACCCTGACCTTGATCACATAACTAGGTATAGTACGATAGACATAACACTAGCAACACACTACGATATCCTACTAAGGTATGTACATATGGCAAACTTTTTATGTTTAAATGCAGATCAGATACTAACCAACGCCAAAGTTAAGT
The DNA here is from genome assembly GCA_027743805.1 of Lepidocyrtoides sp. E14. Lineage (NCBI taxonomy): Eukaryota > Metazoa > Arthropoda > Collembola > Entomobryomorpha > Entomobryidae > Lepidocyrtoides > Lepidocyrtoides sp. E14. The sequence continues at coordinate 16,006 of JAHZMZ010001739.1, forward strand.
TTGCATATAAAAAGGACTATAAGTAGTGCTAGTATGCATGGCCTGTTATGTTTCAGTATTTCTACCGCTAAACACACAAACACACACACGAATTTGATTCTGCTCTTGTTACAGTTTTTAGCACAGTAGAGTACAGTAACGTGGCATGAATATCAGTGAAAATGTCATTTTAATACAGCTGTTATGTATTTGATCAATGTCTGTCCATGTGCATATGATTTTTTTATTGATATTACTTTACGGCTGTCTGCAAACTACGCATGGCAGGCATAATAATATTTTAATAGTCAGGAACTATATACAATCCCAATATATTTTATATATGAGTCAGGTAATTTCTCACAGAAAAACACACAACAAAGTTTGTGGCCAGGCATCATTCCTATTCTCTGTCAATTATACATACTCATGCATGCAATTCAATAAAACGTATGATGAATAAAATAAATAAAAAAGAATGTGTTTATATGCCAAAGCTAAGTGAAGTGAGTAAAATGCATAATATGATAATGGGTTTGATTAGCTCAGGTGGCATTGAGAGAATGGCAAGGGCAAGGTGAACGACGACGACGTATACGTACGTACACAGAGTTTGAGTAACGCACAACTATAAAAATGTAAAGGTTTTCCTTTTTTTACTAGAATTCCTATGAAATATAAAACATTAGACTACTACTACTACTACTGCCGACGACGCGACGGACTGACACATAAGTAAAACTACAAAAGATTTGATTTGGTTTTATGATCGTATTATTGACTTTGATGATGGGATATTTGTTTGAAAAAAAAATATACCTACATATTTTTTCTTCTTTTACAAATAGATAGCAAAATTATTCTAATAGAGTTATCAGTTACTAAACGTTTACTTGAATACGGATATAGAAAATAAATATATGTATCAACTTGTGTCATACTTACTTTTATCACCGTCATCATCATCATCCTCGGCGTAGCAAAATGAATATTTATTTGTTTTATTGTCTTAATTTAATGATACAATGGACATGTACACACACACACACACACAATTGGTTACAAAACGCTCAAGTAGTGTATATTATACTTTGTTGCTGATTATTGTGATAACATGATACTAGTTACATTAATGGGTTTTCCTACTGCTGACGTTTTTTATGGATAAATATTATAATATTCCATGCGGATGGTACGTATGTTCCTCGCTCGCCCATTCCATGTTGGTTTGAAGGTTTTCTCCTCACCTTGACTTTTTTAGGGCCTCTCATTCTTTCTTCCCGTTTTGTAGGAAAAAGAGTAGTAGCTGTATCACGTACTATGAAAATGTTGAGCAAGTCATGTACATAATCTACATAAGTAACTGATTGTCTGGGACTGGCTGATTTATTAAACGGATTGTTTTTTTTTTTTGGTTTGAATAACAGCACAACATTCCGGAGAATTCTGGAGCACATCCATCCATCCATCCATCCTTCCATTCATTCATCCTTGGTAGTTGATTGAACACTCTGGCCACGCATACTCATTGAGACGTTCAATTTTTTCTATACAATTCAGCATGTCAAGTTCATGTCACCATCATAATCATCATCATCATGACTAATCTTTTTTCATAACTATTTTATGTTCAACATGAGTGCTACATAACATTGTGTCAGTGGAACAGGCGGAAAAATATGTATATGATGCTATGACATGATGCATTCTCATCATCTCATCTGTCCGATTTTTATTGACTTGCGTCACCACCACAAGCCAAAACCAAACCACTTGACTCCTCGCGCGTGGATCTACTATTACTACAGTTCAGAAAAAAATGCTGACTTTGGCGTATCATATTTTTTTTGCAGGTAATTTCCACCTTGTTGGGAATTTTATCCTTTACCTAAAGTTGTATCATCATCAGATTAATAAAAGTGGTATGAGTGTATACAGCAGTGCAAACACACTCACAAGACTAGCCTAGCCTGGGTAAATGCGTTATTTTACTCCATCCACAGAAGTTATCCAGTCAGACACAGACACAAACAAAAGCACAAGGACCTTGGAATTATTTATGGAAAAGCGAAAAAAAAGAAGGAAAAGTATAAATGCTTGTGTGCATTCTGGATAAAATGAATTTACGCTGAAATTTTGCTAGAGTTGGAGCATATAATATCTGCTTAATAATGTATATATAGCAATGCGGCGCGCGTGTGTGTGTTAATAACAGAATCATCATACGTAACACAATTTTTGTTTGTTCAACTTTACTGCGACTTGTCTTGGCCAAGGTTAAGATAAAAAAGCAGCAGAGTGCCCGATAGTAATACGAGTAGTACTACTACTATTCAGTCGCAAGTCGCAACAAAGTCAAACACACATGTACATAAAGACCTTTTTTCATTTGAGTAGCAGTACTAACAAGCAAGCAGTAAAATCATCATAATGAATGAGCGATCATCATTATTACATATTATGTACATTGTATCTAATGAGATGGCTACAATTTTTCTAAAGATAAATCTCCGTCTGTCCTGTCTGCTTCGCTTCGTGTGCATTAATAATCAGATCATCAAAAGCGAATAGTTTTCAGCTTTCGGTTTTTGGTTGGACGTACGTACATACATACATTTGCGCTTGGCAATAAATTCCATCCGTGTTTGTATTTGCGCCACAATAAATTTCATGTCCTTTTATGTCCCCTTCTCTCTTTTCGTTTCATTTGAAATAAAAAATCAAGCATTCCATTAGCAATTTTTTTCCAGGGAGAGAGAGAGTGGTACAGGTACAGCACAGTACATACATATATTTATTTACACGACGCGACGACGACATGCCATAATATTTCAATACATCACCAAGCTTGTTTACTACATTTATCATAAATTGTAATCTACGACGCGATAAAGAATTTGCGTTTTAGCAGATTTCTATTTTTGCAAAGTTATCTATCTCTACCTTCCAGTCAAGTTCCAGTAGTTCAGTCAGTCCAGAAGTCCAAACGAGCTACATACATATACAAGCTTCGTGACAAAATGCTTATTTTTTTACGTTTCAGTTAAAAAAGCGTAATTAGATAGTAATTATTATCGCTCATCGTCTATTCCTACACCAATGAAAAATATTTTGTCGTAGTTACTACCTGGTCTGGCCTGACTGAATGACCCTGGTTTTTCGCTTCCACCACACCACTCTATCTAGAACTCTCCTCCTCACGTGGCACGTTACATACTACGTCGTATATGGCCTTCAATTGTCTCAATTAGTCTGCTATTATTACCACGTCTACTTCTGCTTGCTCTCACTTGCTCATTTTACACTGAAAAACTGTTCTTAATTTGCACGTGCATTATTACAAATTATTATTCGCGAAAATTCCTCCTTCCCCCGACTCATCCATCTGTCAAAGTAAAAAAAGACAGGTAGAAGCAGAAACCAATACTTGTGTAATTATTATTTGATTTCATACAATACAACCCCATCCAACCACTATTGACGTTTTGCAATTTCACACGAAAATGAATCCCTCTTTTCCATGAAAATTTTCCGCACTCACATAACCATAATTTATTAACATTCTGTCCAGTCCAATTCCAGTCGCATATATATGTATATATATTGTCTGTGTGTCTGTCTACTATCAGTCACATTCATACACAAAATAAATAAAGAATGCATTGTACAAAAAAAAATAACATTCTTATTTCCACATAAAACTCAAGGTTTCTTTCTATGTGACTCAACTCCTCTTTCATTAATCCATCCATCATTCCAATCCAATTCCACTTTAGTTTCCATTCTTCTACATATCCCCATTCAGCACACCACCGTTGCTGCCGCCGCCGCCATAATTCCAGGTAAATAGCTATCTCCTCCAGTTTGATTCTAGACTGCACATATTTACCTACTTAAACACTATTATCATCATCATCATCATGACATGGGGAACAATATTGACTGACGTGGCTTGGTTGGGCTTCGTTTCGTGGCATGGCGTAATGTAACCTTCACCGTCATCATCATCCTCATATTCGTTTGGTTTAGTTTCTTTGCGCTGGTTACTGCCACAATAACTACTGCTGCTGCTACTATTGGAAAAAAAGACGGAAGCTCGTCCTAAAGAGAATTGCGTTGAGCTTTGAGCTGGCTCTCTGGCCTGGCCTGCGTCTACTATGAAACTAGCTAGGTATACTAAAATTGCGAAGGCAATGCAAGGAGAAAAAGAGGAGAAGCACACACACACACACACACACAGTAGAAAACCTTGAAACAAGCAGGAAAGTAATAATGAACCCATAAACATATTTTTGCAAAGAGGGATAGAGAAAAACGAGTACAAGCTAAAGTGGAATTAAGACGCTTTACCTGCTCACTCACTCACTGCTCGTTTTGCTTGAAATGAAATAAAATGTTGCTCAATGTACTTAACCAACGTTTTGTTGCGAATGGAATGGCCGTTGAAGCTGTTTATTTTTGTCCAATAATAATTTCTTTGCAGAAAATTATTCCATTGTATATTTTTTTTGCATATGAATTTTATTTGTGTTAGTATAGTTTCTTTGTTTCTTGGCTGAACTAATGAGTAAAATGTTGTGGTAGTCTTCTTATCGTTTCTTCTGGAGAGAAATAATTAATAGGAAATAGGTATTGATGGGAATAATGAATTACCGTGATGGTGAGATAACTGATGATAAGAGACATAACCTGTAATTATTTTAGACGGTTTGTTCAAGTACATAAATTATTTTTGGTTTGTGTACACTTTTACGCGTGTTTTTATGATGACACGGGTACTATGTTGTAAATTTTGTATCTAATCAATATAAAATTGACAGTGGCATTGGCTCCTCTGGAAAAGTAGGTAAAGGGCTGCTGCTGATGTCTGATGGCAGTAGTGATGATGATGGTAAACATTGCAGAGCAGACAATAATCAATGTAGTGCCTATAACCTACTATCTCCAAAATAGTTTGTCATTCTACTGCTCATCATCATCGTCGTCGTCATTATCAAGATTGTCATTCGTATTCATTACAGCAGAAGCAGATATTTATTATAATATGCACGCAATTACCGTGAAGGTTAAAAATTATTATGAAATCACATATTATCCAGGTTGACCTCGGCCATGAAACTGGATTTTGAGTTAAGCCCGAGTCGAGACCGACATTACGAGAGAAGTAAAAAAAATTGGGTGGTTAGATTTATGCTTTTATAATATTTTTTTTAGCATGCATATTTCCATATAAGTAGTCAATATACGTAATGCCAGTCTAGTAGTCTAGGCCAGGCCAGCTCAACCGGCAATATAAAACACGAGGTCGGTTGTTTGCTTGCTTTTGCTTGTCGGTTGGTCGATCGGTGTGACCTTCTTCCAGTCCAAATATTCTACTACCATATACATACCACCCGGTGATATTGTCATGTAATTGCTTTGATGATTATTACATTACTTTTTTGTAGATATGTGGTATATGTAAAGAGCTTTTTGTTACCCGTAAAACCTTTCGGAATTTGGGACAAGAGGCAAGGCAAGCCTACTGGAACAGTAGAAAAACAGGTGGGCTGTGGAGAAAAATATGATTACTTAACTTACTTTTTTAAACTTGTCTGCTTTTTCTGCTGATTTGGTGGTAAAAGGAAATGACATGCTTACTCATGTAACCTTGTCTTTGAGTATACGTTGCAGCAGTGTTATGCTATCATCATATATGCATATCAATATCTTTTCATGTTATGATATGACCTTCCACAAAGTTGTCGTGATGAGCAAACTATCGGAGAAGAACGGCCAGTAGTTGGACATAAAGTGTGAACTTGAACGAACAAGTGCACACGAGAATTTTCACCCGTGTGCAGTGCACTCGTTGTCATGTTTTGCTACAAGAGCGATTAGCTAACTCAAAGTACATAATAATATAAGCGTTGGCAATAAGAATGATGCACACATGCGATAATACAAAATGACTTGTTCCACCTTTTTCTTCTATCTATCTGGTGAAGATGTACAGATTACGCAAAAACTGAAGAGAAGCAAAAATTAAGAAATGATTATTTTCCAGGGAATGTAGATTTTCAGAGAAAAGAAGAGTAACCGTCTATCTAGCTATATGGATACATTGTATGCTTGCAAAAATGAATAATAATATTATGTATATGGTCATATGCCGATGATATTCTGGAAGGTCATGTTCACTCATGCTGACTCCTTCTTTTTTTCCACTGAACTGTAATAACAATGTTAGAAGTTTTTGTAGCGAGCAGGAGCAACCGACACAGAAATGTTGGTATTTCAAGTTTCAAAGAAGTGAGCAATAATAAAAAAGGAGAGAAGAAGGAGACGAATGATGATGATGTGGGATGTAGTAATGTATGTATGTATTATGCATGTAGAAATAATAATCTGTTTTTTCATTTCCATTTCCATATAAAAAAGTTCTCCCTGGCCTAGTCGAGTAAACATGAATGACGATGTTGATATGATGACTGTGTTTGTGCGAATGAACGTTTCTGGAGAAAAGACCTTGATTTTCTTTGAGTCAAATTTGGGAAGCTGAGCTGTGAGCTGCTTTTGGTAGGTAGGTATAGGTATGTGTTCATATTATAAGCTCTACGTGTATGATGATGATGATGGAATTGGCTGTTTGCAGTTCTGTGGTCGCGGCATGGCGTTACTGGGAAATGAGATTACAAGGTTACATACCATTATTATATTTGTGTATGTGTAGTAAGTATATTATATTATATTCATTTGATGTTTAAATCTACAAGCATTTTGCTTTTGCAATGCCAAAAAAATAGAGATCACGATCAAGCTTGCTGAACGGAATTATGGTACGGAGAGAAGAGGGATAGAGAGAGAGCAACTTGAAACTTTGCTGTTGGTGGAAAATTGAGACCGATATATAGAGAAGCAGAAGATATACCGGATGGCCTCGTCTTGTCTGGTGCTCAAAAGTCAAGTGAAGCCAGGCGTTGCGTAGCTGAAGCTTATACTTAGTTTTGACTTTCCAGTACATCCAGCCAGACCAAGGAAAAAAAAGATAGATATCCATCTCGCTTATATACCATTTATATCACCAACTACCGCCGGAGGATGAGGAATTTACCAAAGTATATAGGTATCTGAGAAGCAGATCTTTCCAAGCAACCACATCATCAAAAACTACACACCTAAAAGAGTATGTAGGTACTGCAATGTGGGAGACCGACAAACCTGTAAAGATAATA
>JAHZMZ010001740.1:0-26955 GCA_027743805.1 Lepidocyrtoides sp. E14
TTTCAAAAACGACCTGAAACACTTCTTCTATTTCCCCTGTCGTGTCTCTTTCTCTGAAAATTTTAAAGAGAGAGAGAGAGTGAGAGAGAGAGAGAATGACGATAACATGGAAAGTTTTAAAAGTGTTTTCTATGTATTTGTGCCTCCGAGTTGGAATGAAATAGTGCACGTATTGTGGTTAATGCAAAAACTTTGTAAAATCCTTTTTGAGAAACGGCAAACTCTGTTGTTTTGTGTTTGTCGAGAAACACACACACACATATTCACCCGTCACGAGAAAGAGCAAGAGAATAGACAGTTTGTAACTTTTCTCGAGTGTGAGAGAGAGAGGGGTAGAGTGTAAGTTGATAAAGAAGAAAATTAAAGAGAGAGAGAGAGTGAGCGACAATAATAGATGCAATAACAACATTACTTTACCAAATGAAGAGGTGTATTAGGTATATAGAATGTAGTTATGAGCGAACAATCTACCAAAGAAGAAGCCACCATGCCATCATGCCATACTAAATGTAATCAAATCAAAGAGGCACAAAGGACAATGGCATTATTTAAAACCTTAAACATGCTTATCTCCGTGTATTAATAAATACTGTGATGTAGATAGGCATTGGGATCCATTGTAATTTTAGCTTTACAAACAATGCTTTCTTTCACAAAGGAAAGTAAGTTTCAACTTGTGCAATTGTAAAATTTAATGTTTCATAGACCAAAGAAAAAGTAATAAAGAGAAGAGCTTTAGATAAGCACACGAGCCACAAACGTGAGTTTGCAAATGGCATTTTCATCTCATTGCAGGAAGTTAGGTGTCCAATCGAATATTACATTAGTGGTTGATATACGAACCGAACTTCGGGTTAAATATATTATAACACTGTTTTCTTCACAGACATTGTACATTGTCCCAAACAACAAAACAGAAAACACGTCATGTTTTGGCGTGATATATATCGCTACGTTTTCAAATTTAAACTATTTACGTTAACGTTACAACTATGAACTCTCTTTGGAGTAGTTTTTATAAGATGCTCGGTAAAATAAAAAACAACATTTTTTTTCTTTTGTTTTCGATATCCTATACACGATACGTAGGTGATAATGTAGGTATTTTAATGGGTGCAGTTTCTCTACACTTCTGTCCCAATATTTTATCTCACTGCTGATCTTTTTCCATTTTAATAGTTTTAATAGCTTTTATTGGCCGTGTTACAAAAAAATATTTGAAATGTATAAACACGGTTAAAAAATGCAGGTCATGGTGGGGACAACACCGTTTTTATTGCTCCATTTTTTTCTTGATGAAAATTTAAACTGTAAAAATACAAAACATTACAAGCTATTATTGTTATGGTGTTTTATTATAAAATGCGTAAAGAAAAAGTGATAAATCTGGGTTAAACTAAATAACACGCAATATACCTAATTTCACGATTAGGAATAATAAGGTCTTCGGTTTTTTGCAATGAAACTTTCTACTAATGTATGTAGCATTAAAATAGTTGCCTTTGTTCAGCTTTAGAAAAAATAATTGCGAATATCTGTTCAATAGGTGTATATGTACCTGTATCATCCTTTAATATTGATACAGTTCCCACAGATTACCAAATGGGATCGAATCTTTAACGCAAACAGATTAAATTTATGCATAGCTCATGAAGCACTTTATGTTCGAGAGAGACATATATACCCACCACCCAAAGATAAAAAGACAAGTGAACGGGGAATGAAAGGACATGATGCGACAGAGTGATAAAGCGATGGCACAGCTGCTTCTTGTTCTTGTTGAGTCCATATAATCCCCTTCTTTTTTCACCGTCATCATTAAGATCATCGTCATGTTGATGATGTAGATCGTCATCATCATCATCCTCATCTGGTTGGATTCTTCGCCTCCGCATCTAAATTAGATAACTATGCTGCTAGAAGGATTACTACTGCTCTTTTGATTTATATTTTCGCAGCAAACATTTTTAAACTGAAAAAACTGACGACGCGTGACGCAATAACTTTTTGTGTGCGTAGGTATTATTAATGATTAAAAATTTGAATTTGATCATTTCCTTTCATTCCAACCATCATTTTGATCCACGAATCATCAATTTAAAAAAAATATTTTCAATCTTTCTGCTGTTTTTCATTCACATCTATTTGTCTTTGATCGGCTCTGTCAATCTGACTGAAAGTAAAAAGTTGACAAGAGTGACAGTGATAAACGTTTAATATGACAGACAAAGTTGATGCATGCAAAATACAAGGATTATACATTAGTTACCTGACTCACTTCAAAGCAGTGTGAGTGAAGCGAGACTAGAAGATGGACGTTTTTCAAAACTTTTCCTGAATCACGAAAAAAATGAAAGACTATGATCTTGTTCTCTCTGGTTCAAGCAAACAAGTCTGTAGCAGTAGCAAGTAGTATCAAATAACATGCACATGCACATGGATTATTAATTTCAATGAATTTTGATGAAGCTAACAAAGTACACAAACAACTGTATACGTTTGCAAAACAAATATTCACACATGCATACATACTTGCCTCCTGCAATTCAACTTTATTTATTATCCATTTTTACTATAAAGACATACTACAACCCAAAGTTTGCAAATATCCAAATGGTGCATCATTCCAAATCATGATCATCGTTATCCTGTCTGAAATAAAATGAAGCCTACGCCACCATTCGCTACGCTAGCGTGGCAAAAAGAATGATGATGATGATGATAATAATGAATACCGTCTAAAATTAGGAAACTATTTTAGACACGGAACAGGATGAATACATGCTTTGATTAATGTAATATGTTCCTTGCATGACATTACATAGCATGCCATGATGATTATGATGATGATGATGAGAATAAAAAAAGAAAAAGAAGACCAGAACGTGCTTGTCACAAGTTCAGACAAATTCGACCGGCAAATACAGTAAAATTCACATATCATCACGAATATACTATGCATACCTTCATCAATTTTTTTTACTGTAAATAATGTAAATACATATTATTGTGATATTAGCCATGAATACCTTTGTACCTTAATTGTGTTACGCTGTACACGGAGATGGATGCAATATGGGATTCTGGTTTGGTTTTGCCTTTGCTAACCTAAAAAATACAACATGTTTTTTCATGCTCCAGCAAAGTACTCAAACAAACACAACATTTTTATTTAACACTACCATTTCACTAATGTACATACACATATTTGAAAGAGATACGTTGAGATTTTTTTTGCCGTTGTTGCATTCTTAGCACATTTCATGATCATCCATCAAGATACGCTTCCAATGTGTTTATAGCTATTTGAACGATTCCTTTTTCTACATCCAAGTATATTACTCAAGTTACCTACCTATGTAGTTTGTTCCATTTATAATCACAATCAACAGTGAAGCAATTAGAGAAGCTTTAAATATGTATGCGCCTCTCTATAATTATGCGATGCTTGCACCCCACACAACTGCACAACTTTTAATTTTCCTATTCATACATATATAAGGTATATAACCATCATATAACCGGTGGTAAACACGGGTAGTGCTTCCTCTTCAAGTTTTGCTAACGAGTTTTGGATTATAAATAATTGCAACTGCACGCTCCGCAGAGCATCATCATCATCTCTCCATACAATGCTCACTAGAACTACACTGCAGCAAGGCACCTTAATATTCTCCATGAAAATCTTATGTGCTGATCACCGTGATGATCATTTCAAGAGATACGGACAAGACGGCAAGTTTTAGCTTCTTCTCCGACTTTAGGTTTCGCAAAAATTCAAACATGTAATATACCCAGTATATCATCATGTATGAATGCAATGAAATATAGAAGCGGACTCAAAAAAAAAACTTTTCGCAAGTGCTCGTATAACATATTATACACGCATGGATGGTGAATTGTCCAACAGCTTGTCTGAATAATAACGCTAACCTTTTCCCCTGCTTTCTTGAAAGATTAATTTGCAATTCCTTTGGGAAAATGTGTTGTTTATTTTCATTTATATTTTATAAATGATATTCAAGCTTGCTCTTTTTACTACGAGCGAGAGAGAGAGAGAGAGGAGGCAATATATTTTTGCACATTTCATTAAACCCAAGAGTCAGTTCAGAAAATCCAGATGTAAGCATCTACATTTGGTCAGCAAATTAAAGTTAATCTCAATTTTATTACTCTTCTGCTTACCTTGACTTGCAGGAAAAAAATATTGTTTGATAATAAGGAAAAAACATCTTTGGTTATGATTATGTTGATGCAGAGGCATCGTAAAAAAAATAATTTTGCCGGTGATGGTGATGCCAGATTACCATTGGTAATTCCTCAAGAAAATATACGCACGTATTGAATATATGATATGTATAGTACTTTGCAGTGCAGTAAAGTTTCCCTACATTATTACTCAGGTCGTCAAGCGTCCATATAAATTTTTATTTTTATTAAAGTCTAAAAACATTTTTGAAAAGCACAGCAACACACTTACGACTCTATACGCTGTTTTTTCTCTGATGAAATTCAATACGATATTGCTTCGCTTTATTTTATGAATATTCTACTTGAGAACCACTGCTGCCGCCGCCATTCCGCTTTGCATTTTTCACGGAAATATGAGGCATTTCAGGATTCAGATGAAGAGGAATCGTAAAACAACCTGAAATGAGTGACATTACTTACTCAAAAATATTTTCGTAGTGCTGTGTGTTGAAACAAACGGAAAGAACGCGAGTGAAGGAGAACGGAAAGACGGAGAAAAGCGGACATATTATTTCTTTCTACTGAGATTGTTTTGATGTGGGTGGCTGGTAGAACAGTATATGAATATGATAGACTAGAGTAGACTGTGACGGTAATAATATTTTGAAAGACGATAGAAGAACAACAACACAGCTGTCTGTAGAAATAGAAGCAAACGAAAAATCTGTGAATGTTCTCATTTTATCATTACTACTATGATTTTTTATTCATCATAATATTTTCAGCTACCACCACCACCGCCGCTCACTTTTGCTGCTGTTATGAGTACTGACTTTTTCTCTTTCCGATCCGATCAGGGAAATGATCGTAATGAGAAGTTGGAAATATGAAATCTGTCACGAGAAATAGGAAGGGGTGTTTCATCTTTGAAGACGAGGCTTACGTTGCCAAAATCAAATCAAAGATTGTCAAGTTTGCTCAGAAAACCGAGTGAGGTAGTTGTGGAACCAAGTAGGCTAGCAAACTTGTGTGTGGTAGGAAAATATAATTAATTTTTTGGAGGCTACGGCAACCATATTGTCGAGCCGATGTTTATGATGAGAGAGGGAGGAATATTTAAATTACTTTGGATGCACAACTACCGCCACAGATAAAATTCCATTGCCATTCTTCCCTCTGCAAAAAACTTTTTCATGTTCTAGAATTACTCTCTGCAATTTCACAATGCATGACAGTCTTAAAAACAGAATACTTTGTGGTATTGTGCTACTAGAAAGCGTAGAAGAGGGATACATTCATCATAATTTTATTACAGGGCCTCTAGCGAGTTTTATTTGTATGAGTGGGTGGGTGGTCCTTATTATATTTTTCAAGGCTGCACAATGTCCTCCATATATACAGTTACACTACCAGTTAATGTTTTGTTCTCCAGACGCAAATAATGCTCGTATAAGAAAGCATGTACCATTTTACTATCACGATAAACAGTGAACAGCCGTCGCTCTTTAGAGAAATACAATAGTCTTTTACATTCTTTCACGTTTTCTAGTCATTTTCTCAACAACGTCATCTCCATGTCATAAAATGAAGGCCCCCCGTAGACTACATTAGTCTAATAAAAGTGTATGAATGCTAAAAACTATATATTCTTTTATAATGGTTCCAAAAGATTTACTATCATCTTGTGGCCTTTCCATCCATCGTATTTTTCCCATGGCAATAGTCAGCATATTATGAACTTGACGAGTGAGCTGAGTGGTTCTGCTAGTGCCTGTCATATCTTGTAAAAAGTTCCTTTCAACAGCTTGTTACAAATTATTCTCTTGTTCTGCTCACTGATAGCCGCCTACAAGAAGACAGACAGTTTACATTTGTTGAATGGCGGAAGTACTACGGACTTTGAATACTGCTATGAATAAAGAAGAAGAAGAAGAAGAAGAACATCATTGCTCGATCAAGCTCGTCCACCCACATACACCAACAAAACTTATTATTTGTCCTTTTAACTTTCTCTGTGGTAGAGTACATACACGATACCTACAGAAAAGTAGAGCAGCTGAACAAAATATAAGATTGATTAGTTCATTTCATTTGGTAATGTTATACATTTTTCAGACAGTGCTTATTTCAGATGCCTAATATTTCGTACTCACATTTTCAATAGTTTCCTCTTCTACTTTCACATTTATCATAATTTTCTTTGATTTTGTGTAGGATAAAGATGTATGGAGAAAAAAATCCGAGTATGTCTCAAGGACGTAGATATAGTAGTTACTCATATCGATGTTTTTCTCAAAGTTGGCATAAACAGTTCATTAGCAGAGTTCGCTAGACCGTACTAGATTATTATGGTTACTGGTTGATTGAATTGCAACTCTTTTGTAAGACATATGGAAACATTTCAAAAATGCCATGTGGAAACTGATGTAAGTTTAAATCCTCGTTATGGAACTTTTGCTGGAACAGTATCTCCCTGACTTTTGTAACAGGAGAGCATACAAATTGACCCTTCAAAATTCTCAAGAGCTTGTCAACGAGGTTGCTTGCTCTTCCTATATATTTTCTTGGAGCATTGATGCATTTATCTTTTGAAAAATTAGCTTGCTAAACGTCATACTGTGCAGCAAATTACGAAAAAAACTCCTTTTCTTATATTGAGGTTAATGTAACATTCATGTATGCATGAAAAATTTACTGTAGCATGGAGCCAGAATACCGAATGTGGACGTTAGGTTGAAGTTGTGTTCACTGCTATAGACTTTGTTCATTACTTGCGTTTATTTATGAAAACTGCTGTAAGTGTAATTAAATTACTGCAAAAGTCATCACATGAATAAATTGACGAGCAAAATAAAAAAGAGTGCTGGTGAGCAGTGCAGTAAATTGGAGTGGAGGAATGAGCTCCTTTCTTTTATTCTGTCGACTCTGAAAAAAAAGATTGCAGAAAGGATCAGCCGACAATTGAACTCGGAACGTCTTGTCATGAATACAAAATAACCAAGTTTCAGCCGTAGATGTATCAGTAGAATCATTTTTCCTTTTCTATAGTTTTCGCCATTTTCAGCAGTGGTGTAGCAAATGGGGAGGCAACATACAAATGTATAATCAAATGGCGCAAAAAACATATGCACCAAACTGGAATGGCAAGATGAAGAAAGCCGCAGACAAGAAGACATTGCAAAAAATTGCATAAAAAGAAATAGAGAAGGGAAAATCGGTCAGAGAGGGTATTTCCAATGCTATGGTCAAATGGAATGAATGTGATGGTTCTGTGCTGGTGGTGAAGAGAATATCAATTGCTTATTACTAAAGGCGTGCAATGCTACAAAGATGTGACCCAGGAAAGAAAGGAAGACTAGCCAGACTAAAAGAGAAGAATAACATTGACGAAACAGAAACATAATGGAAGATTAAAGGTTTTATTTTTAGTTTGCTTATACAACAGCAGCAGCAGGAGCAATAACAACAGCTAAAGTAGTAACGGTAGTAAAAGGAAATTTAGGAGGAGGAAAAGGAAAAAAAGTGCTTTTCTTGTCATGAATAAAAGAAAAATAACAATGTAAATGGTTTTCGTATCGCTGAAAATATAGTTAATATGGATGGTATTGACGATGGGAAAAGGGTGGAGAATGTTTGTAGAGAGATTCATTCCAGTTTCGTGCAGCTACACTTTGTTTTGTGCTACGGCAGGTGCAAAACAAGCAGAACGAAAGAACAAAAAAGGATGGATTATAGATTTGCAGTGGTAATAAAAGGGTTGGTCCGGTATAAACAAATCCAGTAGTTTTTTTTATGTTTTTGTTATTTTTTTTGTAGTGGCTAGGTTTGCTATTCTGTTAAAGTAACATGTACATATATGGTTATGTAATGTGATGTGAACAAAATTGGGATGCCGTGTCTGGTTTGTTTCATTGTGGTGTTGATAATAACGATGTCGTGTTGGCCGGTACTCTACTGAAGAGCTCGGGACAAACGGAAAGGACAATAATAGGCTAGTATCCTTATACCAGTAGTAGAGTTTGCGAAACATGAGATAGAAAAGTGAGGAAAGGAAAGAATTGAATGGGGACAGGGAAATGGACCCAATACATGAACAACAAACTGTTTGACTGTTGTGAACGGGACCACAAAAATGACGACATTATTACACAAGTGTATTTGTATGCCAGAGTGCTGGAACTACGGTATGCGTGTACTGACTTACTGACCAAACAATTTTTTTACACTGATTTTGCGGAGTAGAAACAGGTTTTCTATGGATCAGGTTCAATGTTTATATTTCCATTTTAAATCCTTGTTGTTTTGTGGCTTCTTTTTTTTGTATTACAGTCACACAGCTGCAAAACGACTTTTAAAATTATAGATAACCAGCCACATAAATTATAATAAATTCTGAAAGCTGTATTTGGCAAGAATTTGTATAGGCACATACTTTTATATGTCTATTTGGTATGACGAGTTGGCATTGTCACCTGAAAGTGGGTGACTCTACAGTAGTGGTACGAGATTGATTGAAGTACCACCTAATTACATAAACATTGCCCCAGGTGTTGGTTATTTGATTGCTAAACATCACATTAAACATTCTTCCTTACAGGTTAGAAGAGGATGTACAACAATGTAGGGTCGCAAGAATAAATCTCATTTTATTTTGCCATCAAAATTTTCCGTTGTTTTTTATTTTATTAAGTATTATTATATCTAGATTCTGTAGCTTTGGAAACATGGATATTTATTTACATAGGCCGAAAATTGTCGTTTGTAACATATTTGCATACTGACGACAACATGACATAAATACGGTACGATGATTTGAATGCTTCAATCGGTAGGCAGTGCGAGTGCGGATCGATCAAAGTTTGTCAAGTTTATCGGTTTTCTTATACAACATTATACTGCTTTTCTTTTCTTGTCCTTCGTCGCCCAAACTGCAGGGATTGGATTTTAATCACCAGTTAAAATAAATCCATTAAAGTGACAGCAGTGACTATATTTTAGTGCTGTTAGTTTTATTATCATTATCATCATGCTCAGTCGTCTCTCTTTTCCCAAGTTATGCAACCTCTAAGAATGTTTTTCTATAACCTTAAGGTATATTTACTGATACTGTCAAAGTTAAGGAATCACAAAAACAGAATGTTGTCAATGTCAATGTGCTCCACTTCTTCAGTCATATTGAATTTATTTTGTGCTCTACCTTTTACACATATATGTACGATACCATTTTCTTCTTCAAAAATCCTACAGAATGCACTGTTTATTTTAATACTCGAAGGTTTTACAAGCCAATTCTTTTGTTTTACTTTGCAAACGGAAAGGAATTTTCTTCTCCAAAATGAAATTTCTGCACGAGTAAACTAATTTTTTCACTTTTTCTTTGTCAGTAAACTTCCACCATTTCATCTGCATTTTTAATGAAAAAAAATATAGACACGCAGCAGAGCTGTGCTTCCTTGCACTTCAAATGCACCAAACTTTTCATTATACTTGCATGTAGGTATATATTATACATATTATTTTGTGATACACTGCTGAATCATGTAGTTAATTAGAATGTCTTTGACATGACCTTGGACATAAAAAGACAGTAGTACTCGTCTCTCCAAACCGGCACACAAGCCCATCTTCGTCTGTTTGTTTTAATGGAAGTTCATTAATATTAAAGTCAAAAACGTCTGCTGGGTGTAACATTATTCCCTCTAACGTAAATACCAATGAATTGTATAGTTCAAGAGGAAAAGAATGTACCAAAGATCGTTCATCTTTTTTTTACTATGAAGAATTAAAGCATATATACCTAGACATGTTATTAGAAGTAAATCTTACACGTTGATGAATAACTGTTCATTATATTATACGTTTGCGTTGCATGCAATCTAAATTTTGAGAGAGGCAGCATAAATGCTTCTGACTCTTTTTTTGCCTATAAGCACGTTAATCTCGGTCTCGGTCAAACCTTTTAATCACCTCATCAAGATGGAATTGGATCACAACCCAAATGACACAATTAAAAAGCAAAACGCACATGCATGCTTAAATTGTAGTATCTTTCAATAAAAAGGAATTCTGTCTCTCTCTCCCTCTCTGTGTGTGTCTGTGAGAGATTAAAAGAGACAAAAATACGACAGAGAATACAATCACGCGGAATAAATATAAATCTGTTCTCAAGCAAGTTAAAATATTTATTCGAGACATGGCAACAAAACCATGTTACAGGCGTAAAAAATGGCATCGATTGCAAAGAAAGTTTTCTAAAGTATTAGCACTTACACCAGATTACATTATGGTTTGTGTGATTTTAGCATAGTCGATGACGTTGAGAGAGAGAAAAAAAATTGGCACAGTTTACAAAACTTATGTTGTGACTTGGGCTGTTCTAATGCATAAAATAGTGGCACAATTGCTTTCTGCATTAGCTCACTTGGGATCTCTAGCATTGCCATTTTTTTAAATAATAGAATGAATGAGCAGTGGAAAAAATAATGAAGTGTGTGCTGCTGTTGATGATGCTTCATTAAGATTTTCTCGTGTATTTCTCCACTCCTTTCTATTCTAACAAATATCTCATATATGCCTTCTCCGTATTAACTCTGAACGGATGTATATATCGGACTGAACAAATAATATTCAAATGTTCAACAGCCATACAACCCCCTTTGTTCTTTAAAGCTATACCTACGTAATAAGCTTTTTGGATGAATGTAATGTGAATAAGTAAACACTTCTTAGAGAATTCAGATCTCATCAACTGCGTACACAAGAATCATTATATTTTGTCCTAATAGTTTCACTGAACAACAAGCCAAATCGAAATAACAGAGCTGGCATATAAAAACAATAAGTATGAGATGAAAGCAACCTGAATGTTTCTTAGCTTCTACTACAGAAATAAAAAAAATGAGAACGTAGTCCTTGTTTCCTCTCTTTATTTCATATTGATCAATCCTTCAACAAGCAGCAATGTCAAATCGGGCGTACACTAGACTTTGAACTGTGTCATTTTATCTTGCAAGATTTATCCTCATATTAACAAGTTTTATTCAGCTTTCCGGTTTTTGTTCTTGGCAAGCATGTCATTAGTTTATATTCAAGAATGGAAGAAACAGTGGGGAAAAAACCTGGAAATGAGCTTCCATTGTTAGCATTACTACTTGTCGTCTCAAGTTAGTTGTTATTGTGTTGCTAGGAAAACAAAAAAGGATTTTATTTAGAGGAAACTTTCTCATTTTAAGTTTGCTTCCTGCTCCTCTTCTTTTTATCAAGAATAGTTTGTGTGGAGTGTGAGAGCAAATTATTTTTTTAAGAGCGACTTTTTGTCTCTCTTCTAGAAACTCTATAGATGCAGTTGTTTATCTTTGCAAGAGGAGAAAGAGGACTCTCTGCATGGAACAAGAAAGAGAAAAGAAGAGCTTTTTGCCATGCTGCTGTATATTTGTTGCTGTTGTTGTGAGACTTTCTGTGAGGAGATGGAGAGAAGAGAGTAGAAGAGGAAAGTTTTCGGAAGGGATCGAGTTTTTTCCGTCATCTCCATCTTCTTCTTTTCTTTTTTGTTAATCAGATTAAGTTTGCTCACTTGCAAAGTAGTGTCATTATTAATTCATTAACTTTTCTCTTTTCACATTCACCAACCAGCCATGTGCCATGTTTCTCCTTTTATGTGCATTCGTTACCAATCTAAATACTTGTCTTGCCTTATACTATGCATACACAATAATATGTAATGAAAGTATATAACCATTTCTGCCTGAGTGTAACTAAAAGGCACAAATAGAATATGCTAGCTCGTCTTCTCGTATTTTATTTCATCTGAGAAACGATGTTTATTGTGATGTTTGTGTTTTGCCAAGTGCTCCTTATTCCAAGGAAACGGGAAGAATCCTGCTTTAGTGTGCATTTTGCTCATGTCATTTTATGACATGGCTGGAACGGAACAAAGCCAACGACAAACAAGTAGTGTATAGAAAAGGAATAAAGTAGTAAGCAATAAGACTTACAGTAAATACACAATATGCTAAAACTGATCTTTATCTAAATAACAGGGATAGTAGGGAAGGTAAATATGAAGCTTGAATATTTTTTTTTATTAAAAGCTTCCTTCACTTGGAAAAGTTAAGGAAATTAGATTTATTTTGTATCGAGTAGGAACGAATATGAGCTTCCGCTCTAGTTAAGGCTTCATCTTTTTTTATCCAACTAACTAGCACAAGCAAGCAAGTTGAATAGAAAATAGAGACACCTAAAAGCGTGAACAGACTGCTAACAACGCACCAAAAGAGTAAGAGGTGAGCGTGATTGCATAAATCTACAGAGAATCAATAATAGAGAGTTGATCATTTCTAAAAAAAAACGAGGAAAAAGTTTTTACATCATAAAATTAAGTTTGAAATCAGAGAAATTTTATAGTAACTCGCGACAAATGACTTTTCAGTACTTGCATTGCCAACAACATCATTTTTTGGTATGGGAATGATTACTGTTGGGCAATTTTAGTATGGAAGGAAATCAATCGAGGAAATAAAACGGATACATACTATATATTATACACAAACGCATATAATCAAAATTCATCATTCAGCAAAAAGTTTCTTCATTTGAAATTATTGCCGATGAAAAATATCCAATTTTATTTGCTTTTCAATTGCAAGTTTTGAATGTAGAGTAGTTATTGTATCGGTTTTAGTTCAATATTTACCCATACTGCAACTCGTATCATAAAATCTGTAATATCTTAAAAATATATAGGTAATGTGCAATAATGAAAATATGAGTAATTCTGTTTTCTACGTTGAGGGCAACAAAGAGAAAAGTACATTTCACGAGTACCAAGTGTCGTTACCATATAGTTTAGCTAGCATCCGTCCAATTTATATCGTCTACGGTGCGTATGATGTTAAAGATAAAAACTAGTTTATGTATTTTGTTCACTAACATTTTCCACAAAAACCGTTTTTTCCAGAAGGCAAAAGCAGCAAAGTTCTGCATTTGAACCTTGGAAAGCAAAATATATAACAAAATTTTTCAAAGACAATTGCTCGTTCGTACGCTCTTCTATACGTTCAATACCATTTTCATTGTCTAGTCTACCACTGAAAACTTCACAGTAGTGCAAAAAAGTTGAAGTTTTCATACTTTCATTGTTACACTACTCTACCTTTTGACCAAACCAGTAGTTAGTAAGTTGTAACCTTCAACAAAATGAAATATTGATATCGTCTATAGTTTTACACACTTTTCTGCCGTCTCATGAACATGTAAGAAAAAAAGGTAGATATGGTGATGACTTAAAGTAAAAAGTTATAGATGAATGGAACAAGTTTGAACGCAGAGCAGCCCTTTTACTTTCACAGACACTGAACTGCTGAACTAGACGTCACGTCACATTCATACATTCATACAGGGGGAGCAAAGGTTTCATGATGCAGCAATAAATTCTGTTTGTAATCTGTATATATAGAGAAGAATCACTCTTATTGAAACTTCCATAAAAAATTTTGCTTTTGTGATGCATGGGTACTTTTACACGGGCAAAATGCGAAAACAAAATGATAAAAATCTATGACATCATGTCGTAACGACAGGAAGAGAGAAGAAATGTATATGCACTATAAGTAGGTATGTACGTAAGTACTTGCTGATTTTATCGTGATACATACAAAAGCTACCTACCTCAATACCTCATGCACGTAGTTAGTCAACATTCAGCAAAGCCCTTGAGAGGGAAAAAGTGAAGGTTCAAGGGGAAGCGAAGATAGAGAGAAAAAGGGAGAGAAAGCACGAATGGTGAAAACCTTGCTATCTGAAATGTTGTAATAAAAACAGAGTGCAAATAATGTCTTTTCTTCGGTCTTGAAATGATCAAAGAAAAATTATTCGGCAAACAT
This sequence comes from Lepidocyrtoides sp. E14, assembly GCA_027743805.1. Lineage (NCBI taxonomy): Eukaryota > Metazoa > Arthropoda > Collembola > Entomobryomorpha > Entomobryidae > Lepidocyrtoides > Lepidocyrtoides sp. E14. Next base: position 14,073 of record JAHZMZ010001740.1, read on the forward strand.
AATATATAATACATGATATAAAACTTATTAATATTTATTACAATAGTATCTGTGTAAGTAACTCGGAAGACTAAATTAATAATATGATGTATTAGTACATATCCAAGTTTTTTTTATTGTACACAAAGTTTATTTGTGGTATTTATTTTCGAGATAATTAATACATATCGTGATAAATTGAATTTTATAAGAGATAACGAGGTAATAAATAAATAATCTTTTCACTGCACAAAAGTAAATTAACGTTCCATAATGTAACCTATTTAACTTATACCCTAAAAAAGCACAGGTATGAAAAGTTTGTTAGCTTGACTAAATATTCATTAAAATAGAGCTTTTAAAAAGTTAGTAATAGCTCAAATGTTAAACTTCATTAGCTTTATAGTTCAGCATAAATTAGTTGTAATTCAACGTCTTTAAATCAGTTACAAAAACTATAGACAGACCGTATATGGAATAGGTAGTTGAAGGGGGTGTCTCCAAAGATAAATTGGTTGCATAAGTAACAGTTACTGTCAATGTTCATTAGATTAGAGTAAAGAGTAGTTAACTTGCTACACAGGTACTTGATACGCATGCATCGTTTATAATGTACATATACGACGGTTATGGCTGTGCCGTGGAATCAACAGAGTAGACATACATAGTTAGGCGACCATCTTTTCAAGTTATCCGGAAGGAAGGATTCTCCTAAAATCAGTATGTATCTGGTTTTTAAGCTTATGTATATGTATTGTTCCATGCCCTTCTAAGATTTGTGTACTTGGTTACATTACATTTTATTTCTGATGTTTTATAATGTGTGGTGATAATATGAGACACAAGATCATGTAATATGATATGTGATGTGCGGTGATGCGATATTGGCTCCTGCATAATATGTCCCTATTTTTCCGGCTTATTCTTCTGTGTCACCAACCAATACTGCTTTTTATTCCTTTTAAATAGTGGTCGTCCTCAGAAAAGCAGCCCATCGATTTCTTTCAACTACAGCATAAAATAAGTACATGTATTATAAAGTGTGCCCTAGTCTGTTTCCTCTCGCCTTTCCCCTAAACTTTAGCAGAGTTCTGCTTTTATTCTTATATGCTAGTAGTAGTCTCTCTGGTGTCTGGATTGGAATGAAACCAGAATATAAGCTTTATGGATATTATTATTCTAATGGAATGTAGCGATTCACTTTTCTCTCTTCCGTGCCGCCATGCTGTTACCACACCATCCATCCATACACCGCCAACCACAGCACACAAACCGTGCACAACTTTTCTCCTAGTGTCATGTAAGTTTTGTTTCAGAAAAGTTAGTTAAACACTTTAAAAGAGTGGTGGTGACGGTAGAGAAGTTGTGGAGACACAGGGAAAATAAGAGATAGTAGACACACCATACTTCTATCAAATGTGTGTGTGATGTGATGCTATGCAAAAAGTGAAAGAGAAAGATGACAACAACTGCCATCATCATCATCATAGAAGTAAACCTTGCTAGCTGCTTGTGTAACCACCTCTGGTCCTTCAAAGTTTTTCGTTGTTGTTACTGTTGATGGTGAAGGTATATCATATTATGCAGAATACTCCTCTTCTTACACTGACGCTCATATAATATCCCCAACTCGACATGGAGACAAATACAGGTTTTGTTGTGATGTGATGAGGGAAGAAATTTTCTCTATACAGAAGGGCAGAAAAAAAGTTTTATATCATGTTCTCTTTTTTCATGTTTCAGATTTTTAGATTAACTCTTTGATACTAGTTTTCTTTACTTCAGTAATGCAATATTCTCTGTTAGTTGTGGTGGTATAGTGGTGTGGTCGACCCTGTGCAAAATTTATATTTTTAGCTAGATCACTAATATTACGACGGCATAGTACATGGCTGTGGGGATGGCAACCGTGGTTCAATCAGAGTTTTTAGAAGTTTGAAAAGAAAAAAAAAGATTGAGAAAGAAGAGAAACCAATTTACCTACTTTTTTATGCTGTCCGTTCACTGACAAACAAAAAGAAAAAAATAGGAGTGGTATGGTGAATTTTTTAATAAAGTGAAATAAAGTTTCTATATACTTTCTCTGGGAAAAGAAAAACACTGTCATTTTTCAAAATACATACTACACTGTATATATATATATATTTTTTTTTACTCAATTTCACCCCTGGCAATTCGTTTGTAATGCTTTTAAATCGCAAATTTCAAAAAGAAAGACTTTCTTTTACAAACATTTGGAGATATGATGGTACACTTTTTATTTTCTTTATTCACTTTCAAGGAGTCGGGATTTCAGAGAAATTGTATTTCAATGAGGGATATAAGTAGATATATTTTATTTATTTTTGAAAAAAAAATACAGGAAGAATGGTACAATAATCAAACAAATAATATGTTTGGATAACCCAATAGAACGAAGAAGCAGACGTACATACAACAAATTGAAGTCTTATTGAATTGCATTGATTTTTTTTCTTTTCTTTCTGTCACTTCTTTCTTGTTTGTTATAAATACCTGGTATATACGATCGCTGTATAAGCTACAAAGCTTTTGTTACTGCGTGGGCGACCAACCCTACGGGTTTTACCGATGCGGATATAATATGGTTTATCTATGAAATAAAATCATTTTGTGGGTTTTTTGTAGTTAGAATAAATATTAAAAGAAGTACCTAAAATGTACATAGAGGCTGATAGTACAGCAAGCCGTTTTTGAGTTGCATAATGTATGTGTAGTAAGCAGTCAGTCGGATGTATTTCCTTTCAAAAACTTTCATGACAGGATTCTATTTAAATCCCTTGCATACCGATATCGTACATTTTTTTTTTTATTTTCCAGTCACGAAGAAGCTGTCTTTGAAAGTTTCATCCAATTCAATTCCATTTTGATTGGATATTCGATTTTCGTCCTCCTCCCCATATTTCAACATGATACTTTTGAGAAAATGTAAATGCATTGTGTACAGCAAGGGAATGTCCAAACTTTACAAAAAGTTGTGAATTTCATTACATATTTTCATTTCACTGTCTATTGACACAGCTCAGGAAATACAGTATTATTATGTAGCTTCTAAAAGCTAGTATTCAGCTGGACTTCGTGTCAATTTTGCAGTCGATAACTTATTTACACCATTTGAGAACAAGATGGAGTGAAAAAGGTATACTATAATAAAAAGAGTTACTATAAGCATTAACCTTTCTCTCTCCCTGAAATCGTCATCTAACTTGTATAAAGTAAAACGGTAAAAGCATTTCTTTGTGGTTGAAACTTCCTGCATCTGACCTTCGCCGACGAAAAGGTCGTGGAACTCCATAAGGTAGAGAATGGAAGGTGAAAACTGCAAAAAAAAAACACTGCTTCTAAGAAATCTCCATATGAATGGACTAAGCATGACCATCTGTTTGCCGGTTGCCTTTTTGCAGCAGCAACTGCAAGTTGCTCGGTACGAAAAAAAAATTGCATGCATGTATATTAAATCCACTCTATGAGTACATAATGCTATTAGAAAACGGAAAATCTCTTTTGACCACTGCTAATTCAATGTAATACGTGTGTGCACAAAGTTGCTTTTCACCGTCTTCCTAGGTGGTATATGACCATGGTAATAATAATATAAGTGAGTTAATGATCATACAAAGGTGAATTACTCTTGTGTTTGCGCAGTCATAAAAAACCAGCAGCAGCAGTTTGCCGGGTAGAACGGCATGGCATTTAACACTGGACTGTTCACAGAATAATAGTGCAGATGGGCAATAATACTAGTAGATGGATTGGTATTCAGCTCTCAAACTAAACCTCTCTGCTCTTTACCCTTTCATTTGTTTGTTGTTGTGATTTTGTGATGTATTACGACAACTTATGCTGGCTGGAAATAGTGCGGTTCGGTTTGGTTTTTGGCTTAACCTTTTCCACTTCCTCCCTCCTTATCATCATCCAATCATCATTCTCGTCAACCTCTTTCCTCTCTCTCTGCTCTTTTGAATGTTGTTATTGTTTTCTCCACGTGTCAAAATTTCAAGTACTTCTATTGTAAAGTGCAACCTACACACGCCAAAATACGTGTGAATGCAAAAGCTGGCACGGCAACAGAAACCGGAAATGTGAATTTTTTACAAGCGTTTCAGCATACAAAAGCAGAAATGAACATAATGTGATCGACAAACAAATGTACCTACACGTCTGTACATTTGGTAGGTAGTAAACCGTCTAGGGCTCCCAGCACGTTCAGCACTCATTACAAACTAGTACAGCGATAAAATTGTAATAGGAACAGTAATAAAAATGACTCATTAATTGGATTAGGTACAAAATAGCAATGTTGACGGCATGCCATAATATAAAAACTGTAATATGATTCAGTTAATGTTCTGTTTGTATAGGAACAAAGGTGGTAAGCGCCATATAAACAGTTTCAAATATTTTTCTTTCCTTGTGCTCTTTGCTGTGTAGCGATGTAAGTAAATAAATATGAACTTTTTTATTCGTTTTTATCTCCACAGGGAAAAAGATTTGTAAACGTGAGTCAAATGAACTTAACTATTTACATACTATCTCTGCTCAATCTCAATTTTATGCGTTCCGACGGGAATAAAATCTTAATAAAACTTTATTTTTAGACGTCCTTGAAAAAAAATCCAGTTGAAAAAAAAACCAAGAGCAAAGTTAATTATTTCATGTAATTTCATGTAAAGTAGTAATATATGCGCATGTATTAATGATCTACATACATTACAAAATGATATTATCTTATGCTATCATCAAGAGGAAGTTAGCATGCATGAATAGAAAAAAAAAGTTTGAGAAACTGCTCCTGGGGATATCCGGCCCAATCCACATTTTTCTGTCGCTGTCATCGCTTTCTATTCCACTAGATCTTATTCACAATCACCGCACACACAAAACACATTTCATTTTCTCCCAAATAAAGCAAAAGATAAAGTTTAGGAGAAAAACGCGAAAATAAAACTTTTTCTTATTTTTTTCTACATTTTTGTTACATTGCCAAAAAAGGAAGGAGACAAGGAAATAAAAGAAGAGAAAAAAAACTTTTTTTTCTTTCTCTCTCATTTTATTCCTACGCCAACCTTTTCTGATTCAGCAAACGAAACATCCGCATCAACAAAGAAAGATGAAAAAATACATTGTGCTGTGAACTGCTGAATGGGTTGGACGAGAGGTACTGATCTGCTGCTGCTGCTGATGGCTTTGTACCACATTCGTTCATTTTCCTTGTTGCTGGCATTCTCTCCTGCAGCAGCCAAGTACATTTTATATTGTGTAGTAGTGGTAGTCGACGACATTTGCTTTTCCAGAGATGTTTGCCAAACTGAAACGAGACTAGAGAATGGGATATGAAGATGATGATGATGATATTATTACTGGAATAGAGAGTAAAGTAGTTGTACTCGTGAAATGGAAAAATAAACATAATGCGGTTTACTAAACATTTCACTAGAGCAGAAAAAGCCATCATAACCATTGCTGTTTCAACTCCTCTATATTCATGTGCTTACACACACACACACATAGGGACTTTTGTATTGGCTCCAGCATGGAAAATTGGAAAGAAGTGGTTGCTACTAAAGGTATGGAGTTATCAGTAAATGGTAGTAGCATGACACAAGAAGACAGTGCAGTACATAATTTTGTATATTACTTACATGCAAACACGCCAGACTAACGTGTTAGCAGCAAACTATTGTAAAATAAAACTGCAAGTGTCCGAGAATCCTTCAGAAAAGTCGTCGTCATCATTGTGTGAGCGAGCATGCGGGCAAACATAATCATAGAACTGGCTCGTATCATCTGGATCATCATTTTTTTGGTAGTGCAGTAGTAGTGGCGCAAGTATTACCAGGAAAAGAAGCAAAGGCCAAAAATCTTTCTCTCTCTCTCTCTCTCTCTTTCTCCTGGTGTTTATATGTATTTCTTCATAATCTTCGATCGTTTCATTCTCATTCCCTTTACTCCCATTTTGGTATATTGCTGTTATAGTGATGATGATCATCTATTCACTGTGTAGTCCACAAACTATAGAGTATTATTATTACCTACACATATTTGAACATGACTATAGCCATTTTTGCTTCTCTGATTTCCTTTGTTCGCATATTTCTCTATGCCTTTGCTGTTGCTGCCATACAACAATAGGTATTTTTCTCTTGATGTGACCCTGTCCTGGTTTTTTTCTTCTTCTTTTGTTGCTGCACCATTACGTACTTTGCTACTAATATACTGGAGAAAATACACCTACATAGAAAACCAGCTAAATTACAAGCATATATAGAAGCACTTTTAAAAGGAGAGGAAAACCCATTTAATTTCTCTGAATGAGTGAGCAGTCAACCATATACAACTGCTTTGCTGCTTCTGTTGTTGTATTGTTTTGCACTGGTGCCAAAAACAAGGATGATAATCCTCCTTCTACCACTTTGCTTTATAGTTCTTGGACTGTTAAAAAGAAGGGAAGTAACTGGCTGAATAGGCATACTACATAAATGCATGTGTGTACAGTACACATATTAATTATACATACACGATATGCAAAAAACATTACCTACTAGACTACTGCGTGTATGTAAGAAAGATTTGTACAAGCATGTACGAAGATTACCTATATGAATTCAATATATGCAATGAAACTGAATGAACAATCAATATAAAATGAAATTGTAGGCATGTGTGTGTGTGTGTGTATGTTTTTATATGCTTCCAGTCTAGTCCACACGCGACAACAGCATCAAAATACATGAATTTTAATGTGGCAAACTTGCCTCTTAGTTGTATAAAAATTAAAATAAACTTTTAATGCATAATATGCCGTTCCTAAAACATAGTCTTCTCGATACAGCACATAAATGTTCACATGAATATGGCAACATGCTATTCTGTTGTTACTGCCACTTGCCAGGCGGTGTATGTAAAAAAATGTAAAATAATATCAATTTGTACTTTTTTTGCACAGGGGTAGGTCTCCGCTACAACACGAGGAAGAAAAAAACAGCAGTTCACATACTAGCACAATGTGAAATGTAATAATGCTAGTATTCATGTATAAAAAAAACTTTTCAGAAATAAAACTGCTTGAGATTTTGTAATGTGTAATTTTTGCAACACATGCATTTACATTACACGCGCAGCTAACAGCGAGGACTGAGAACACTCCTTTAACAGCAAACTTTTTTTTGCCTGCTGGAATGATGAACCGGCTTTTTTTCCTTTTCAGTAAAATATACTGGTCACGCAAAAAAAACCAAGTTAGAAGAAAGATAGGTAGTGTATACGTGTACACGTACATATAAAGATTTTATGTAGCCCTTTGTCCATGTGTTCATGTCGTTCATGCATGTGGTTCTTTGGCTATGGCTCATTTAGATAGAACGTGAATATTGCGTTATTTATTTTGTTCAAACTTTTCCACAGCTTATCATCATCATCCAAAAAATGTATACAACGTTTTGATGTTGTCTTTACTGCAAACTGCATTATAATTGATGTTGTTGTTGTAAACGTAATGCGATGGTGATGAATGCAAAAAAACAATGTTGAGTCGTGCTGTGCTTATCCTTTTTTGATAGCTTCTAAACAACAACAACAACTAGTTTTTTTACCATTGCTACCTTCCACAATGGTAAAAAAACTAGTTGTTGTTGTTGTTTAGAAGCTATCAAAAAAGGATAAGCACAGCACGACTCAACATTGTTTTTTTACCATTGCTACCTTCCTAGTACCTCCACAATAATTGGTAGTGACTAATAACAAATAATGATTTGCAAGCATGAAATCTATTTGCTCAAAACAATATTTTTGCATATCAATTTAATATTCAACGAATTTTGACCTCACCATACCATTAAATGTAATCTTACCCGACTACCTGTTCAGAGAGAGAGAAAACAAGATTCTGATGGAGTATTCATACCCGGACGTAGAGGAAGATTGTTTGACATTCAATGACTTCATCTGAATTTTAGTAAATTCTGTAAATTCTTCCTTGTTGAATCTTTATATCCACCCACTCGCACACTCAGATTATTTTATCATTAATACAAAATGTTTTATCATCTTCCCCTCTTCTTCTTGAAAACTAAAAGCTGTGTACGCTTTCGCTCTCTGCTTGTGAGACCTTCATGCACTCTCAAGGGACTAATTATACAGACAATGTGTTCCAGGATGTGTCTCTAGAGACCCATATTCATGATGACTACAGCAGTCCCATGCATGACTGATAAGGTCATCATCATCACATGAAATGAAAAGTGGCAAAAGAATATGGAGCATTTTTTATCGTCATATGCATATTCATGCATGTACGCGTGTCTGTCATCATCATCACCACAGTTGCAGAAAAAGCGAGTAGTAACCATTTTCATTCCCCTAGTGAATTTTGTTCATTCACTGATTGCGAGTCCTTGGCTAGCGCCTATCCTACCTGTAATGGTGATGATAGTCTAGTGTAGATCGTCTCGGTGATTCAGACTTTTTGGATTGGATGAAGCCAGACTAATTATGATGTGGTAGTAGTAGCAGCAACCAGACGGTCTAGGCTTGCCCTTATAATTATCGCGATCATTAAAGCTTTTTGATATGATACTGAGCGAGTATTATATTTGAAAACGCTAACTGTAACTTTTCCCATTTTTTAAAGACTTTTTTCATAAAGTTTACTTGGAGAGTTTATAAAGACCCTGAAAACCAACAATGGAACGAAAGAAAAAAAACACTACGGCTCTTTCTAGTTTCCAAAAAAGGCAAAAAATGGCGATTGATAGTAAAGCATTCCAGCAAACCAAATATCTTAATACCCTCGTGTACGATTTTATAATATCTAATTCTCCTGAACCGCTCAGGTCAAAAGAAGCAAACAAAAGTAGCGTAGTATTTTATCCATACTCTCATTCATCAGAATAAAAACAGAGAAACCAGTTTTTTTGCTTTAGTATGTGCAAAAATTTCTCATTGTGTGCCCGTCTTCTTGTACCTACATGCCATCATCAGCATCATCATCTTCATGCCAATACGCAACCCACCAACATTACCACCATTTCTAACCAATGGCACCACCATTTCCATTCCCCTTTCGCAATAACATACCAACCACCTTTGTCTTTCTCGGCGTCATTTCTCCTTATTATAATTCCATGCGAATCGCTTTACTCTTCCTTCCACCACAGCACATTGCAGTCGTAGTGCCATCACCATTTTCTTCATTATTATTATTACCATCGTCCCACCATCATGCCACCACCAAACCAGCCAAACTAGAAGAAACTTAGCCAGCCTTCAGTTTGGAAGCTCTGCTGGTGTGGATGGTTGTGGGTAAAAGTTTTGTGCAGAATTTACTAGAAATCCACCCGCATTTTTTTATTACTAGTCTTGCAGCTCTTTAGCTACTGCTGCTTACTGCGTGTGTGTGCGAAGAATAAAAAACACGTAAGAAATGGCACTAAAATAATGAAAGAATATTTCTAATACTGACTCATAACTGACTTTTCCTACATTTCATCTCATATATAACTCGCCGTCCAAATTGTGGTATCACAAAGTCTACGAAAAGCAGAGTTATTATTATTATTATGAGTTAGAGTATGACTACCTAAGTCTCTTATGCTCAAAGTAATTTCATAGAAATTGAGCAAAGATGCATTGGAATATTATGTGGTGGTAGATAAGAGATTTAATGAACTAAGCGGTTTTGCAATTTTCTCCGTTGATTATAATGATAACCACGATCACCATCTTCTTCCCATGAAGCAAAAGCAAGCTTGTAGTGAGTGACTAGTTTTTTAAGTTAAAATCGATCAAAGTAATATCACATGTTATTAGTGCAGATACCTATATTCAAAGAAACCAAATTGAAAGTGAACTCTAAACCTTCCAAACTGCATAACAGTATAGTTATAGTTAGTAATACCATTGTACATTGGCATACTACACTAATGCATTTTCTTCTGTCATTGATACGTACGTAAGTATGTATTAGAATTTTTTCTTACTGTTATGCCAAGCAATAATAGTAAAATTTGCTTTTCACTCTGCGATTTCTCCTTTTTTCTTCAACTTTATTATCTTTTTCCCCATTTTAAACACATTTTTCCATTTCCTTCACTCTCCATTTTCGTTTTCTCCTACCTTCCTGTGTGGCTTCTCTTTGCTCTGGAATTAATAATCGGAACTTCTCCGAGAAACAGGGGAATATGTTACAGTCATCACTGTAAAGTTGAAACTCTATATAATTCTTTCACTTTCTTTCTGGAGAGAATACTATAATGGTAGTGGTATTTTAGTTGATGCTGCTGCTGGTGATGCACATCATCATCATAAGTCAACTGTCATATGAATAGAAAAATGATAAAAGGAAGAGTCTGAGACACAGAGAGAAAAGGACAAAAAAAGATGAAGTAAGCTACTTTTAAAATCCCGCAGCACCAGCAGAAAAAAAATGATCGAGGTAGATGGTGGCATGGTGTGGTGGAGGGAGGATGATGATGACACTGCATTTATTCAATTCCCTTTGGCAATCATACCACACAGAAGAGTATCTTTCCCATATCTTTATTTCGTCTTCTTCTTACAACCATGATCACACTACTTTTGTATATGTGTGTACTGATCATGATCACGATGATGATGACGACGACGTACCTATACCTACCCTTTCTACCTTTTTCCATTTTAGATTATGTACACAAATAATATAGTACATTCAATATCACAAGTTGATTTCCTACTTTTCGTTTTTTCTAGCATTTTTTTTTCTCTCTCCTTTTCTGGAGTTTATCGATTTTCCCTTTTCAGATGTTGTTTGCCTTGCTAAGGCTTGTCATAATAATATATTATTTTGTACCATTCGTTTTTGCATCTTTTTTTTCCTTCAAGGCACCATCAGCAACAGAACTTTTTATGCTGCTAGCTCTTAAACAGAAGAAGGAAAAGTTTTCCTTAAATTGGCATACGTATATTATTATTATGTATTCACAACACAGCAGGATTACCTAACGATACCAAATTCGTGCTGAAGGTTTTCTATTAACAGTCAACTTATGCCTTACCTCCCCACCTCTGCTCATCAATAGTCAAGTATATTGGTTTAATAATATTTANGTATTTGTCGTTGTTTTTAAAATTTGGATTCTTGCTTAACGCCAAATACAGCGTGTTGTCTTTGAATCTAGACTTCTCTAATATTTAGTGATGTGGAGTCGAAAAAGAAAGCATCCTCTTGCAGCAGAATGAAATTGATCATATGGTATGGTAAAATTGAGAAATATTTCTCCTTTTGACGAAAATAAGGTATCAGTTTACTTGCACGTTTATCTTCTCCGTTCCTGGCAAGTTGGAGAAGATACTAGAACCCACACAACAAAAAATGTATGTATTTTCTATGTACTTTTATGTACTTAGGTACAGATTATTTACATTACAGGGAAAAATAGCTTCTTTCTGGCATCAAAGTAGTAGTCGCATGCAAAATAGACCACTTGACAAGTTGATTACCGGTGATGTGAACGAGCGCTTGCTCTCTATCTCTCTCTCTCTCTCTCTCTCCGTCTTTCACTCTTTCATCCCCTCAAACCATTGAGTGTTTTCATAGAAAACGAAAAACCTAGGTAGTAGATACGTGCTGTCATGAATCCAGTTATGTTAGTAGATAGGTACACATATTGGTTGAAGGTATATTATTTCATCGCAACAGGAAGCAATGTAAAAAATGAATCAAAGAAGACGGTTGACTACACAGTGACAGGCTAAAAACGAAAATATGCACCCGGCAGCGGACAAGTTATTCTTCTCGTCATTGTCAACCAATTTCGCCTTTTGCTTGCATTTTTTTTTCCTTCATGATACAACATTTCGTTGGGAAAATAACTTTTGTCAAAGTAAAAAGCCTTGTTAAGATACATACCGGAAATGATTTGCGGTAGTACCTTAGTATTTTTGTAGCATTCAATGAACTCACTATTAACATCACTCACTGTAATAAATCTGATGAGCATGTTTATTGAACCCTGTCCATTTTTGCTAACCCACGTCATCATAGACTATGCAAGCATTCCAATTATTAGATTGTCTTGTAAGAAACAAAAAACATGATTTTTCCTTCAAAATATATTTCCAAAATAAAGGTAGAAAGAAAATTAAGCAAAGTGCTTTTAGAATATTACAGGCATGCTCAAGATCAAATGTAACTAGAAAATCGCACGTCAGGCTATAGTTACAAGAACGGGGCTGGACATGTGTGTACTGTATACATATTTTTGGCATCAATACTCACACATGCCAGGTCAAGGACACTGTATTTTCAGCTTAACAAAGCATAATCTCAGATTGAATGAGCAAATAAAAGAATTTAGAGAATAAGGAACTGTTTCAACATGAGAGTTAGTAGTTTCAAGTTGAATTGAACCTTGGCGTCAAGTGAAGCTTGTGATATCAAGAGCAAGCAACAGAAACGGAATATTCTACTTAAAAAGGCTTTTTTGTACTTCATTTCTGCTTTCATAATGGGGCAAAATGGACATATATTTTACTTTTTTTCCAGAATATTATACTTCTTATAGGTTAGACATATTTGACTCTTTTGTTCGGTGGAAAATATGTGTACATACGTATGCATGATGACGAAAAGAAGAGTGCTGTCTCATGGAGAAGGCGTAGTCGTAATGAAATTTTCATAAGATGAATTCTCCGAATATTTTACCACATTGTCCTAACAAGCATCCATAATAGATTGTGAGTGTTCAAAAGTATGTATGTATGCATCCATGTATGCATGAATGTATGCAAATACAGACTTTTTTGCTGGAGCTTTTCCTGTCAAGTAAGTAGTATTTTTCCCTAGTTTTTTCGTTTTCATCGTAGTCGTTATTGTTGTATTCAGGTGGCTGCTTGTGAAGAAACAATC
>JAHZMZ010001741.1:0-15202 GCA_027743805.1 Lepidocyrtoides sp. E14
TGCTGATCGGTCCTCTAATCTTAATTACCGTTACGATCTGCCTTTACAGTTATTACTATTGCCTGATAACAATGACGAATTGGAGTGACGAAGAAAAAGGAAAAATTACAGACCAACAAATTTTGTAATTTTAATTAACTTTTTTTTCAATTTACCCGCTTAACAATTTCTTATAATTTATTTTGTAATAAATGGAAACATTAAAAACAATTTTCTTTTAGATTGACTGTTAAACCATTTTTTGGAGATAATTTCCTTCAACTTTAATTTCCTTCAACTTTAATTTCCCTGTCCAAAAACAAAAAAAAATTATAATGGCACATGTTTTTCATTATTTTTTACCACATTTTCACCTTTTCAAGGTTCCGACGCGAGGCCATAATAATGGACACACAAATTCCGAACAAAAAAGCAATCAAATATTTTACATAAATACCCCCCTTCCAATTAAAATACTCAAAAATATTTCTCGCATCCTGCAAAAATTTCACCTTGTCCACACAATACGGCGGATATCTTGCCTCACTCGTTTTCTCACTAAATCCATTCAAAGGTCTGTAATACACACTTCTCTGATGAGAAAACGTATCAAATGAATACTTCCCATGATGTCTACCCATTCCAGAATTTCCTATTCCACCAAACGGCAATCCAGGAAAGGCCTGATAGCACAAGGTATCATTAACGCCCACACCGCCGCTTGAAGTAGCCTTAATAATTTGCTCATTTACTTTTCCATTTTTCGCAAAAGTGTACAGCGCCAGTGGCTTAGCTCTACTGTTAATATAATCAATAGCTTCATTCAAACCCTTTACAGTAATTATTGGCAAAATTGGTCCGAAAATTTCATCCTGGAGTAGAGCGTCATCTGGCGGCAGATCGATAACTATGGTTGGCTCAATCCATAAATCAGTTTCGTCACCCTGACCACCCAACACTATTTTCCCTTGTGTGCTTTTCAGCAAATTGCAAAGTCGTTGATGATGACGCTGGTTAACTATTCGAGGAATGTTGGTGTTATTTTGACATTTATCCCCGTACCATTCTAGAAGCACAGTACTGGCCATTTTGATGAACGACTGTTGCACCAGTTTGGAGCAGAGTATGTAGTCAGGTGCAATACAAGTTTGACCTAGATTTACAAGCTTCCCCCATAAAATCCTTCTGACAGCGATGTCCATGTCAGCACTGTCGTCAATGTAGCATGGACTCTTGCCTCCAAGTTCGAGCGTTACTGGGGTTAAATTAGGAGCTGCTGCGGTCATCACTGCACGGCCAACGTTGGTCGATCCTGTGCAAAATATGTGGTCAAATTTATTCCTCAACAGCTCCTGAGTGCCCTGCACTTCCGCAAGGACAACGTGGTAGCACTCCTTGTCTAAGTATTTTGGAATAAGGTCAGCCATCAAACGGGCGCAGTGGGGTGCCAACTCGGAGGGCTTTAGGATAACACAGTTTCCAGCACAAATGGCACCCAATGCTGGTTGTAAAGTGAGTAGAAATGGAATAGTTCCACGCTCCCAATACCAGCACCACGCCCAAAGGCTCCTTTCGAATGTACGCCGTATCCATTGGGATTAGCAGATTAAATGGCATTTTCTCATTTTGCGCCCATTTAGTGCAGTTTTTTACCAGCGTTTTAATCTCAAATAAAATTACATCCAGCTCGTACAATGTGATCTCCGTTGTATGCTTTCGCAAGTCCCTGTACAAGGCATTGAGAATTTCAAGATGGTTTTCGTCTATCATTCGAGCCATGTTTTTGAGCTGTTCAATTCTGAAAGAGATTGGTCGCGTTTTTCCTGAATTGAAGACATTGCGAACTGACGTGACTAACTGGAACAAAAGCAATTGCTTAATTATTTAACTCCACTGACAATACCGTTTTTATCTTTGATATTATGTTTACCTGGTCGTATGAATTTTCAGTTGCCGGCGTGCCGCTCATGATTAATTTTCAAATGGAATTTGAAACCAAAAAACCTTAACAGTCGCCACCTAATTGACTTCAATTCTAATTGCAAGAATCGTGCTTCAAAATATTCATAACTATCACGAAATACCCAAACTGCCCAATAATGTGACCAAAACTTGTGTGAGATGATCCAATAATACTAATAATCAAGTTCTGGATGCACACGAGCCCAAGAGAGTTCCACCGCAGACTGAAAAGGTGTGATGCAAAGATGAATTATTTTATTCTTAACGCACATTACACTTTGTCTGACCAAGCTCACATCTTAGTTATTTTTTTTCAAGTGTAATTTTTTATTAATGAGACTTTCAAGTGTGAACAAAATGGGAAATTTCTCATCATGTTAAGCATAATAGGTAAACATATAAACGGTAATACATTTTTTTTACAAAAAGAAGCGCATCAACACAAACCCAGGCATTTATAATGATAAATGGCAATGGCAAATTATAAAATTATCATCGCACTACGCAATATATATTTTCTACATTTTAGCAATAATTATAATTTTTTTTACAGAAGGCATACTGTTCAAACTTGTTATGTAGCAAAACGCATTATTATTTCGGCTGGTCCTAATTTTCTAGAATTTCAATTCTTCTACCTTTAAATGGATTTAGTGAACTTGTTAAACTGGAAAAAAAAACGGCTTTATAGTTTTTACCGCGGAAAGACGTGCAAAACTTGTAATAATTACGGTTTACGGTTACATCATCGCAAAATGCAAGCATGTAAACATGGAAAATAAAGAAATGTTATGGAATATCGGGAACTTCATGTAGTTTTAATATTGAGCAATCATGTTTTTTTTTTTGGTGATTATTGCGTAAAATTGATGTTATTACTTCAACCTTTCAGAAAAGGTCAACTTTTTAGTGCACCATAATATGTACCGTGCACACGTATGTAACATCTCAGCCAGTTTTTTCCTGAGGAAAAAAAAACTTATCTATTTACCGACTACCGACAGACAAGAAAAGCATTTATTTCAAGATCGAAAAATTTAACATTTGAAAAGAATTATTGAATGGGAATTCTCCAAAAAGTAGTAATAAATATTTTCAAATATTCCTATGCATGTGGGTGGCAGTGGTTGTACAAGCGTTACATCATCATTTCAAAAATAAATTTCTTTATTCTTCATAAAATATTCAATAATTTGTCTATTTTTAAATTTCAAAACGCACTTTGCATTTAAATGTCAACAACAGGCTATGTATGCACTTTAAACTCACACCACCGGCAGGAAGTTGCGTAACTTTTTTTTAACAAAGCTTTGAATTTAAATGTAAGTCTGAATTTGTTCCAAATTTACACTGTCATTATTCTATATATGCCCTCATTCACCACAACGCAACAATAATGTCTTCAAAAACTATGTATTAGGCATCTCTTCTTCTTCTTCACTTTCAACTTTTGAAACAAAGTTTCATGTGTTTTTTTTGGTGGTCGAAAAAAATAATATGTTAAGATTTAAGAAGCAGATTCAAATAAAATATTATTATGTTTTAAGCAGACACGCAACAAAACTCTTTATCAGTCATCTGCCTGCACTATGTATCATTATCACATCTATTATCGTATCATCATCGTATAATT
Source organism: Lepidocyrtoides sp. E14 (assembly GCA_027743805.1). Lineage (NCBI taxonomy): Eukaryota > Metazoa > Arthropoda > Collembola > Entomobryomorpha > Entomobryidae > Lepidocyrtoides > Lepidocyrtoides sp. E14. The sequence continues at coordinate 3,575 of JAHZMZ010001741.1, forward strand.
TTCTACATTTCTTCGAGGTCTTGTTAAAACGCATCAAAAAAATTATAATAATTTTATTTTTCTGTTGAAAAAAATACATATGTAAATATTTATGCACATGCTTACGAAAACTATATCATTTTAATTCGCGAAAATTTGTGAGAAATGTTATGTTCATGTTCGCTCTGCTCACACTCACACATTTTTTAAAATTTGTTTTTGAAAAAAAAATATTATGTGCGTAAACTTAACTTTAATATTTAACATAATCAAAATTACAAAAAAAATATGTGTAATTATTACGTTAAGCTATAAGCACTACTGTCAAGTAATTACTCCTCAAGACACGCACGCACGTATGCACTGCTGCTGCACTAAAATGACGACTTAACAAAGCTTGCACAATTATATTTTTTTATACTCTAGTGCCGAGCAATTACTGTTTACTTAATTTACGGTTGACAAACAGTGCCAACTACTACAGCTAAACTAAAATACACTGCAAAAATCGCATGATTGAACTATTCAGCTTCGTTCGTATTTTATAAGCTTGCCTGCAACTTCTGACTTGGCACGTGATAAACAATGTCATTCATGTTCGTACAAAAAAAAATTGCTGCAAATGTGCAGTGCAATGAGATTATCTCTGTTAAAATCGAAATTCGCTACATTAAGAATTATTAATGAAATCGGTACAAGGAGCCATAATAGTACGCCTTGAGTAAAGAGTCAACAAACGACATCACCCTCCATTCCACAAAAAATGTCTTAAGGATAACTGGTAATGCACCTAAGAAAAATATTAAGTTTTATTCTACTTTACTATCGTACATCGACTCAATTAGCCTTAACCTGAAAAAAATATATATTGTCCTTTGATCTCTCTCTCTCTTCCTCCTGCACTCCACTCCATTGTCCATTGGCATTTAAGAAGGAATATGAAATAGGTACATGCTTAAAAATTAGGGAGATGAGTGGGTAGGTATAAAAAGAAGAATGGTATTTTAAAATGCTAATTGCAGCTCGATAAAAAATGAAGTTAAGCTGTCGAATATTTTTTTTTTCTTGCAGCAATTTTTCCGTGTTTACTTGCATATCCTGTGGAGAATTGCTGCATTATGATTTTAGTTTTGATTATTCATGTATACGGAAAATAAAAATGTTTTTAATGTGAGAAATTCTCACTGAGAGACTATAAATTTCGTGAAAACTTGGTTGTTACCCTTGAAAATATTCATAAATATTGAAAGCAGTTCGGAATATAATAATTCTCATAGCATAAAAGTATTAAATTAAAACAATTTAGGCAATCTATGTATTAAACTTCATAATAATAAGCCTACTAACTAAACTGAACTAACCAAAAATAATAAAAAGCCAATTTTATGTAGACCTTGAGAAAAAAACAAAAGTATTTCTGCCGAAATCATAATTTTCCTTAAAAAACAAATATTGTTCACTCGTTCAGTCTCATTTATACTTTTCGAGGCAATCATCATACTCACAAATTTATATATGGCTAGTATTAAAGTATGAAAAAAAACATTTATTAAAAACGTTTTAAAAAACAAAAACCCATAATCATCATTATTCGCCATGCCATGCCATGCATTACATTTATGGTCCTTCCTCTTTTAAGTTCATTTAATTGTCTTTTTTAAACCAATTTTATACACCATTTCACTTTCTCAATTCGAGTTTACCTGACTTGCTAAAAACTAGATTTATTTAGAATGAATTGAATTGGTATGGCTTGACGACACCGCTATATATTTATGTACGGAAAAGACCATCACATATGTAGATGCCTACCAGGTTTATCGCTTGGCAACTGCAAATTTATATAAAACTTCATATCGACCATACCACAAAGCATAATGTCTGTAGTAACTGTGACCTGCCGTACAGGTTACATTATTTAGACATGTCTATATAAATCCTATAACATTCAATTCTGATTTTGCACTTGATATGCATCCTGCGGCATATAGGCATGTATTTAAAAAAAAAATCATAAAGAAAATAATATTTGCACACTTGTAAAACATGCTAGCACTAATGAAAAGGAGAGATCATCATCATCATCATCACCATCATCATTTTTTAGACAGACAAACAGCAGCACATTATACTAAAAAATAAAAAGGAGAACAGCAATCCTTTTTCTTTTCTTTTCTTTTTCACGCCTTTAACTGACCAATTTGGTTTTTTTGCATTTTGCACGTACTTTGTTGCGTTCGTGCAAACTCTGTTCTTCTGGTAGGGAAGGATGGATGTGTGGATGTGCTAAATGCTCTTTTTAGTCGTTTTTTTTACTACTTACTTCTTCTCAAACACAATACAAACCCATCAAAGTATACGAACGAAGAAGAAGCCAACATCATCATCAAAGAAAACCTACAATTCTAATATTTTCAACACAGTTTGGTTCATGGAAGTTCACTTTTACTACTACAACTACAACAAGAATGGATGACTGACGACGACAGAAAAAAAAGATGGCAAAGTCTTATTTTTTGAAGCTGCAGCAATGCAATAAGCCGTTATAATAACGATGATGAGTAAATCTTTCAAATTGATTGCAATGCATATATTACAATACCTACCTATCTTTACCTGTACCTACTTACTATCCATATGAATAAGCGATAAAAGCTAGTGTGTGGACTTGAAAAAAAGATGAATTTTTTTTTGGTACAGAAGACTGTAAAGGAAAAGTCTGGTTTTTCAGCTTTTGCTACTACTGACTGACGATGATGATGATTATGGTGCTCATATGCACACACATCGCACGATTGTGCTTTTCTACATTGCATTCGCTTGGCATACACATATTTTTTGGTTATTTTATTTTATAGCAGATTACCACTTTTGTGATGCGAATCGTGTTAATAAATATTGTGGTTGTTCTCAAGTGGAACTGATGATATATTTACTGTGGTTGGGATATACATGTTATGTTGATAGTAATGCACAAAAGGTATACATATGAACATGTAATTTTAGTTAAAATTACTCAAAAAAGGTTGCATTTTCTGTTATATGTTGGCGATATTTTTTTCCCCCAGTTTTATTTTCACCTTGGCTGAGAGACGGTCAGACAGGACAGAGGGCTTGTTTGCTCGCGTATATAAAAAATATCTCTCTCTGAGTCTGATGAAGATGACCAATATTGACCGATATTGACCAATGACTAATCGAAAATATTGTTTGAAGTGTGTGTAAAATGTTGACCTGTTTGTGTACTTACGCATAACCTACACTGAAAAAAAATTAATCACAATTGAAGCACCAATTTAAACTCAATTTCTTCTTGGTTAAGTGATTCTCGCCTCCAGGTCTTTTACTTCAGTAGTCAAATGCCACGTAAGTGTTTGTACCAGTGTACCAAATTCCTAATTTTATACCAGTTTTATACCAATGTTTGTGTGTGACCAATGAGGTGTATTTACAAATCCAGTTTTTCCACAACACGTCATTTTGATGAGATTGCTTTGTTCTGTCATAACATGACAGATGATGGGTGATTCCATAATTTTAGCATAAGGTTCTCCGGTTTTTTTTTGAAGTTCTTTGTTTTCCTCCACGACCAGGCCTTGGCTTTTGTATTACTGCTGAGATGAGGCTATTGTCGCTCTTAAACTAATGACTTTTGTACTGTGAACAAAGTAAAAAGTGAGAGGATAACCTTCACATTAAAACACGTGAACACGTCCTAAATTTTTTTTTTCAAAAAAAATATGTACCTACTTTAATCTAAACAGAATTTTGTGCCTCTTCAAAAGGTGCGTGCATGCATGCATGCATTGAGTATTTAACGGTTTGAAGAAGCATAGTATAGAAAACAAAAACTAATTATTAATCGCCTTTCATTTATCTCTGTTATTCGCGTGTTCAGAATTTTGAATGCTGACCTAAGTAGGCATAATATTAAATACATATCGCTTTTCTGGCAAGCGATGATAATAGTCAATCCAATAATTTGATTTGCGTCAGTGCAAAATGTTTATGTATGTCAGACAGCACAAAAAAGAATGATAATAATGATAGAGGTAGACAATGGTCGTGGTGGTGCCACTGGTGCCACAAATTTTCGTCTTTACTGGGAATCAAGATTTTTGTCTAGTCTCAGCAATTTTCTGCTTTATGAGCCCACATTGTTATCATATTTTTTTTAAATTCCCACGACATCACCTTGCAGAAATCATGCGAAAATGTTATTATTGCCAGTAGTATGAACACCAGACCAGTGTGGTCACCAGACTTAAGTGGCAACCCCATGACAGGTGTAATCTTTTTACTTTTGGCATGCATGCTTGCATGGAGAAAAAAACTTTTTGGGCAAGCCAAGGTAGGAAGGTGCAAAGTGCTTATTTTTTGGAATGACTGGATGCAGCAACAGCTGGAAAAATACACTCTTTACAACTCCACCCGATCCTCATATTATCATCGCATTTAAAAATAATTAATATTGTTTTGTTTGTTTTCTTCTAATTGTCCATTACAGAAATTCATCGCTTTGATTTGAAGACAAGTGACAAAGTGGTGTCGACTGTGTGAAAATTTGACAGTCCCACTGGGAACTGGACGAAGACTGAAAGTGTAGTTTTGGAAATTTTTGCGTCTTCAAGATATCCGTAATTTATCATCGTATCAGCAAGTGGAATACCGGGATTGGGAAGTATAACTCCTCCTGTGCCATTGAATGTGGTGACAACTAACTGTGTGCTTGGAAATCAAGATAATTCTACATTTCTAAAAAGTTCCAACTGCCAAAATGAGTACCGATAATAAAAATGCGTACAGCGGGGTAAGCTTTTTAGTTAGTGTGTAGGATTTTTTAAAATTACAGTTGCAACCACCATTTAGTGTGCTAATTTTAGTTGACTAATTATTGTGTATTTAATTTTCTACATTTTTTTAGTTGGTTGATTCAATTCGTAAAACGTACAACTCAGGCAAATCGAGACCGGTGTCGTTCAGAGTTCAGCAATTGAAAAATTTGGATAAAATGATAAGAGAAAACCAGGATGAAATTCTAGAGGCTTTAGGAAAAGATTTAAGAAAACCGAAGCTGGAAGCCACCCTGTACGAGATTGAAATTGTTCTTAATGAGTTAGGAGGTCTTATCAGGAATTGTGCCAAGTGGGCTAAAGATGACAAATTGCCAGTGAATTTATTAGCTGTGCTTGACAGTGCGTATATTCGAAAGGAGCCTTACGGAGTGGTTCTTGTACTGGGAGCCTGGAATTATCCAATTTTACTCACTTTGCAACCGGCAATGGGTGAGCCTTCAAGTTATCTTTAGTGGTGTCACTCAGTACCACCTTCAGTGTATGGAAACTGACATTTAAAATTTAAAATTTTTCGACGAAACCGCAGATTTCTATCTAGCCGCAAAAAGGATTTTGTGGGGTAAGTTTTCAAATCTCGGACAAACTTGCATCGCTCCTGACTACGTCTTATGCTCGAAAGAAGCCGAAAAAACATTCCTGGAAGTGGCCCACACCGTCCTTAAAGAATGGTACGGTGACGACCTCCAAGGAAACTCTGACATTCCCCGGATTATCAACATGACGACCTCCAAGGAAACTCTGACATTCCCCGGATTATTAACCAACGGCACTGTAAAAGAATTCGAAACATGCTGGAAACCACTCGTGGAAAGGTCGTGTTTGGTGGCACCACAGACGAAAAGGATTTATGGATTGAACCCACCATTGTCATCGACGTACCAGAAGATGATCCCATCATGCAGGATGAAATATTTGGACCAATTTTGCCAATAATTACAGTAAACTCTTTACAGGAGGCAATTGACTACATTAACAAACGACCCAGACCATTGGCACTTTACTCATTTGCCAAAAAGGAGAAAATGAATACAAAACTAATTGAAGCAACAACAAGCGGTGGTGTTTGCGTGAACGACACCATGTGGCACATGGCCTGGCATGGACTACCATTTGGTGGCATAGGAAACTCAGGAATGGGCAACTATCACGGAAAATACTCTTTTGACACATTTTCTCATCACAGAAGCATCCTCAACAGATCTTTCAGTGTGCTCAGTGAGAAACTAGGAGAGGCAAGATATCCTCCTTACACTGTTGGCAAATTACGATTTTTCCAGGTTATCTTAAAAAGCTTTGAGTATTTTAACTGCACTGGAGGAATTTATGTAACACATTTACTTGCCGCTTTTCTTGGAGCTGCTGTTTGTGCCCTAATCACTTATTACACATCCAGAAATTAAATTTTAAAAAATAATCCAGCAATTTTGCCCTTCTTTGTCGTCACAAAAAAAAGAGTGCATTTTAAATTAATTAATTATGTGAAATTAATTGCTGTTGTTGGTGCCTTTGTTAAAAAAAATAGATAAAAAAAGTACAAGTGTGTGTGTGTGATTATAGTTTAATTATCTGTGTACATAATTTTAACTAAACCAAACAATTATTATTATTATTATTATGTCCAAATGTTTAGTTTTGTTTTTGTGGGTGCTCCAAAACGGTTTTTGAGAAAGGATAAATAATGTGACATCTTTACTACTTTAATTAATTTAATTGTTAGTTATATGTACATTTATCACTGTGACTTTATTTACTTTGATTTCGAATTTCACATTATTTCAATTAAAATAAAAAACTTACACACTTTTGACATTTTTTTTCAATTTATTAAATGTCACACGGAATAGTAGAGATCAAATACAAAAATTCACGGTTATTTATATATCTTTTGAAAAAAAAATAGTAGCACTTTTAAATGACATTATTTACACGACATGTACTTACATATACGCAGTTATTTTTTCATTATCATAATTTTTGCATAAAAATATACACTTTAAAAAAATATACTTTTTGTACATGATGCTGATTACCTAAAATACAGAAGTGGGTTATCTTAAAAAGTAAAATGACTTATTGACTAGTTTCATCCTGCTGCAGTGGGCGTCATTGTAGGTGTGGGAATTTTTTTTAAAGAAAAAATGCATGGTTAAAAAATAATATTTCATCTGGATCCTCATCAACATCCCAGTCGTCAAAGTCTTCTTCCAAATCGGCCAACTCGATGCCATGTACTCTGCCGGCGACAATGTTGCGAATAAAAAACTCCACAAGATCATCCCTATTCAACTGTTCCACTGGATTGACTCGGTGTTTTGTCATGAAGTCTTCAAGCTGGGAGTGCTGTCGGGAAAACTTGTCTCGATTTATGTGAAAATTCAAGTTGCCATTCCGCTCAGCGTCCAAAATGCAGGCTAAATGAGTGCAAAGATTGATTCCTTCTTCTTCGCTGATAAAGTGGAGAATGTCTTCAGTATCCGCACATTCCGAGTAGAGGTTCACCTTGTTCAGTTTTGGAAGGTAGAGTATGGCTTCGAACAGATAACGGTTGATTTTTGGTACAAGAATGTTCACAAGACAGCCACGCTGAGGAAGTTCCCAGGATTCAAGGTTGGTCATGTGACGAGCCACGTATTCGATTTGATCATGGATAAGCATATGGCCAAGATTAAGGATTTGAATGGATTTAAAAGGAAGATCTTCAATGGAGTCAACGCTAACTCCACATATTACCATTTCCATGCTTTTCAAACGGTGACAATCTTTAATCCAGGTGCAGGAGAATATATGAGCTCCCAAAAGAGTTGTGGTGGGAGGACCACAAAAGCAGCCTCCCATGGAGAGGGACTCCAATGTGCCACTTAATTTTTTCAGGGCTTCCCCAATTCTGCTCCAAAAGGGAAGATCCTTCAAGTGTAGATTGTCAAGGTGTAGCTCCACGAGTTGGGTTTGAGAGAAGAATAAAGTTTGACCCAAATTATATCTTCGAAGACCTTCCAGATGTCCCACGTCCCATATAAACTTTTCCAGTTTTGTAAGATTCTCCAAACGGTACTTCAGATCTGAGTAGATATTTGGGGGTGTTTTGAGATCACGGCGTAGATCCCGATTAACATTATTCAGGCCAGAAAAGGGAAGTCTGTGTCCGAGAACAGTGCCTGCAAGAACACTTCCAGTGTCGTCCATAATCCCTTCGGGAAGTATTAAGCTGACATGAGTGACTGTTTCACGGTGACGCCCAACAAAACCAAACACCCAGGAGTACAGTATTGGACGATCCTTTCTGGTTTCAGTGACATTGGCAATGTTTATAGAGGTCAGTTTGGGAAAGTAGTTTTTCATAAATGGCAGCAATTGGTGGAATCCATCGTCGAAAAATGTGACCTGTAATTTTAGCCAGTACGATTCTCCATTTAAATTGAGGAATATTTTAAAAATTAAATGGCTTTTCTTCAGAATCTACATAAAGCTTACAATAATTTCCTCCACGCGGGGCAAGAAGACTCTGCCCAACTGCTGCTTAGCATCCTTGGAAAAGGAGGAGACGGCACGGGAGGTGATGTGAAACTTTTGAACAAATCTGAAGTCAAAAAGGACGCGCCGCAAATTGAACAGTGTCAATCCAGCATACTTGCCGTTTAACCGGTTACCTTGTCCTTGACGCCTACTACCATCCTTTATTATGGATTCCAGTCTGGTGACTTCAAAACAGCGGCTGTCGTAGGTAAGACGGAGCATTTTGGTTCGAATGGAAATACCGTCGGAAGGATACTTTCCTTGAAATACTGCCGTGGCCACAGACTCTGCTTCTCGAGATGTCTGTCCAAATGCTTGCACGTATGCTTTCGATGAATCCGACAATATCACATTGAAGTCCAAGCAAGGATCGATAAGTGACTGCCATAACTTATTGACGCAACGTGCCGCCTTCATAGTAGAAAAATCAAGACGGCTGAGGAGATAACGGTGGAGCTATGAAAATAATTAAGATAAGATTATTAACTACTGTACAGATAACTATTCAAACTGAAGTCATTTAACTTACTTCTTTCGGAGGCAAATGCATTAAAACAGTGTCCAAGGACGCTGAAGAAGAATCATCATCGGACATTTTGGAAATCAATCAATCAGGACACGCTACCCGTTTTTTTAAAAAAAAAATGAGATAAACTGGCAAAATTTATAATTAAATTGAAAATCCTAATGTTTTTAAAGCTCGTAAGTACTATCTCACTGAGAAATCACACAAAAAAATCTAAATTTTTATTAATACTTGAAATAGGTCATAAAATTGAGTGGATAAAATTGAAAATTAGTATTCCAGTTCAGTTTGCGTTCACCGTCTTTCTACACACCTTGCTCTGTACTTTCTCTAACTGAAAAAAAAATCTGACACTGCGCGCGTCAGCAATAAAATCTTTTTCCGTTGCTCATCAAACAGCAGATACAATAATAGGCAATAATGGAGGGAAAAAAACAGCTCAAATTGTTTCCCAAGCAACGGAAAAGGACAGTTTAGTTTTCTCTTTTTTTTGGGGGTCTGTCTACTTGACTGAACTTAACTTTGCATTTATGCTAATTTTTTTGACTTCTTTACATATTGCCACTTATGTCATAGCCCAATTAGTTAATTTTGTTTCTNAAAAAACAGCTCAAATTGTTTCCCAAGCAACGGAAAAGGACAGTTTAGTTTTCTCTTTTTTTTGGGGGTCTGTCTACTTGACTGAACTTAACTTTGCATTTATGCTAATTTTTTTGACTTCTTTACATATTGCCACTTATGTCATAGCCCAATTAGTTAATTTTGTTTCTCCGAATGGAATAGTTAGTTCCGTAGACCGTAGCTGAATAAATTCAAATAAGTCCAGAAATACCCATACATGCTTTGGAAGATAAAAGATGAATGTTTTTACACGCATTTTATTTTAGTACCTTAAAACTTTTTTTACATAAGTATCATCGTCACTCTCACGATTTATAATAACTACACGCATACGTATCATTATTTTTAAATGATATAACGGAAACACATGCATAAAAATAGACATCGCTGCTGCTCCGTAAAAATATGCACATGCACAACATTCTCTTTTTTTATAGGAAAAATAGCAATTATCATCATCATCATACTTTGAATATACATCACATAATTATAATTTTTTTCATAGCATCAATCAATCAACAACAAACACACAAAGGAAACCGTTGCAAAAAACGTTCATGTAGAATTGAATAATAAAATGCATACAAATTACAACCACACACAATAATAATATTAATATAGTTTATATATTTTATCATCTTCATCATATTATTTTTTTATAATAATAATAATAATTTTTTGTTTTTTATTAAACAAGGCAATACGGTGTTTTTTGTATTGCTGCATTTGTGCTTTTGGTTACGTTTTTTTTTTACATAATAAGGACCGGCGGAAGGAGGACAATAATGGTGGTGGTGAATCTGAATAATTTATGTATAAAGTTAGCTGGCTTCATTTTCTAAATTAAATAATAATTATTAATATATCTACTTTAAATAATACAAAGGTACATTATTAATTATTATGAATACTACAAATTTAATAATACTCAGTCGTTTTCTACTTGGAGATGGAGTCATCATGTTCTGCGAAGAAAACAGAAAGGCGCTATGAAAAAAATGGTTTCTGACCAAGAAGAAAAAAAATATGAATAATTTAACTTAAACTTAAGTTTTATTTATATATTTAGCTGTAAGTAGTAGTACTACTACTAATAATAATTATATTTTTGTTAGCATTTTATTTTTATGTACTTCAGTATTTTCGATCACTAAAAAGTTTAGTTCATTTTTGCTAATGATTATTATTATTATTATTAGATTTTTTCATTCATGAAGAGTCAAGAGCCAAAAAAGTGAGCTTTCCATTTTCCATTTTCATGTCTTTGCTTCTGCTTCACTACATAGTTTCATTTTTTTATGTACATTTTTATCAATTTCACTACAATGTCTAGTGTCTCATGAGTGAGTGAGCTAAATGTAATTTGTCAAGTTCACTTACATTTTTTTTTTATACAATTTTTAATTCATACTACTTTCCTGTTAGTTTTTCTTTTTTCTAATTTCATAAGACTACCGTCTTTTCAAAAGAGCCTTTCCATTTTCACTCCAATATATATTCAATATTCTAAAAGTAATAATAAGTCCATCTACGTATTCAATAATTAATTATTGCAAGCACATTTTTTTTATTACTTTTTGACATCTGCACCCCATCACTTAAAAACTATACAATTTTTGAGATTTAACTGTCACTACACTCCTCCGATAAGTTAAAGTTTTTTTTTTACACTACATACTCTTGAATGTTTGATGATGACTGTCAGTTTTTTTCTTTGTCTGTCTACCTATAAAAGATTTTTAATTGAGCGAGATAAAGTGTCAATAAAACTGTCATTTCAGAATTATTTCAATCTAAGTACTAAGTAGCTTTAAAAGTGTATATGCATTCTTGTATGTAGTTAGTTGTATGTAATGTTTATTTTTATTGTTTTATTTTTGGGAACACAGGTTTTACCTGAATATTTTTTTTTTTGCAATCTTATCAAACTCAGCCAGTACAATTTAATAACAAAATAAAAGTTAATAAAGTAGAGTAATGTAAAAACGATGTAACTCTAAATAATTGGAAAAGAAATAAATTGAAATGTATGACAGAAAATAAACACTTAAATTATAATTTATTTAATAGAACAAGATTTAATTAACTACTACTTAAAACTAAGACACAAACGAGTTGAGAACCTCGAAAAAT
>JAHZMZ010001742.1:0-15028 GCA_027743805.1 Lepidocyrtoides sp. E14
GTGCATGCTGGTTGATTTCAACTTTTAATCTAAAAAAGAAGTAGATACAATTTAGCAGAAATATTTACTGTGATGAAGATGCGTCTTACGGAGACATTGAAATAATTATTTTAATTTTCTTCAAACTGGAATATATGCACTTACAATAAACGCATATATATAGAATGCAAATACAGAGGTTCATTGTGAAATTGAATTTATTGCATTGATGAGTGACGATCATGATTATCAGATAATCAAGTTTAATATTTTTTGAATTGGGGACTTTGGGAATATACTTGCTTATTGAGATGTGCTAATTACAAATATACCAAAATATATACCTAAATTATGTTATGCCATCATTGTCATCTATTCACGATTCATTATAAAGGTTTATTTCAATATGATCCCCAAACGCCTGTAACAGTAAGACTGTTGAAATAAAATCCATTAGGCATAAAACAGAAAGCCAGGAAATGATCAAGAAGAATTGCATTTACGAGGTATAAACTTTAAAGGACTACAGGAAAACTTTGTGTAGGTTTTTACAATATTGTTTAACATGCCAATATTTTCTACTCATTAAAGTTTCAAATAAAACAAAAAATCAATTAAAAACAGTAATTAATTACATGAAAATAAGAAAGGTACTACGAATCAATTCTACTCATTAATGTTTCAAATAAACAAAAAATCAATTAAAAACAGTAATTAATTACATGAAAATAAGAAAGGTACTACGAATCACATTAATTGTTTTGGATAAAATCAAAACTTCGGGCAGAAATTAGCAACAATGAGGTGTATAATTTTCTTATTGGTAAATGTAGCATATAAGTAAAAGTGCTATTAGATTTATTTTTGAATGCGACTCTAAAAATAAAGCATATTATCGACATGTACTGGCAACATAATCATAATCACCCATGCATGTCATAAACTTTTCAATCATAAATATAATCGGAGGAGGGCACTTAAAAATTTACTACATTTACCACTGAACGTTGTAAAAAAATAAGATAATCATATCATCATAATCATGATTCATGAATAAATGCTAAATACTCATGTGTGAATGGTGCCATTATGCAAACCAAGATTGTAGGTAGTTTAATAAAAAAGAGGAACTGTTGAACGCATCTTCCTCTCACGCTAATTTCATACTAATTAAATGAACCAAAACAAAAAACAAAAAATTAATGTTAATGTTACCCTCAAATTCATAGTATTTTTCTAATGTATCCTCGGCTTTACGTGCGTGGTTTTATATAAATGGTTAGATTGTTAGCAAATTATTTGCCATTTTGTTAGAAATTGTGCTTTACTGTATATGGCGTCTCAAGTACGTACCACACAAAAAGAATACTANAATGTATCCTCGGCTTTACGTGCGTGGTTTTATATAAATGGTTAGATTGTTAGCAAATTATTTGCCATTTTGTTAGAAATTGTGCTTTACTGTATATGGCGTCTCAAGTACGTACCACACAAAAAGAATACTAGAACATGACTTACTTACTTGGGCTCGGCTAGTTTTTATGTAGGTAAGTTAAATCACGTATTTATCTGAATGTACATTTTAGTAGGCACATAAAAACCAGTCAACTATAGTTATGTTATAGTAAACCTCAGCGCAGCACTAGCACACTGCGAACTTATTACACCTGGTCGGTTATTTCTCATATATTATGATATGCTCTGTAATGCAGTAAAGACTCACTGCTCACTGATATTTGATTTTTTTTAAATCCATTACTACTGCTACTACTATTTTCCTTGTACATGTAACAGATTTTATAAAAAGTATAATAAAAAAGTTACGTTTTTAAAATATTTAAAATAAGTATATCACCAGCAGCATAGCAGGATGATCATCATACCATTATTGTTACAGTCGGCTTTGTACGTTTTATTAGTAATAATAACTGTGTGAGATGGATGGATGAATGTATTTACTACTACTACTACCATTGCAATTCAAAATGGTAATGTTTAATATTATTGTTGTTGTAGCTAACCTTAACTGGGTTTTACTTTGCTTGATTGTTTGCAAATGCTTTAAACATTTTTACCCATCATAGTATCGCCTCATGAGAAAAAGAAGCTGTGCGGCGGCAGCAGCATGAATGTCTTCTCTCTCATTTATAGTTTGATGTGGTATGTGCATACGATAAAAACTGAATTTGAATGAGAAGAATATATATATGTAGCTCTAATGCATTGAAGTATGCTTGATTGTGTGTGCATTTTTCGCGTTTTCGCACAGTAATTGGCAATTCCCTTGAAGTAGAGGGAGAGAAAGACTTTGTTGTTGGTTGTTACTGATGTGATGATTATTATGATGAGTACATGCTTGTTTGCTTACTTGGCTTGTTTTGTTTCGATGTTGAGCCAGTTTCATGAGGTTGCAAGCCAGTCCATCAGTACCATCCGTTTCATTTCTTGCCGTAGCACAGTTTTTTTATGGCTGAACAGACAGACTAGTTTGGTGCTCATCTTCATATTACCACTGAATACATACTCTTGTGACATTGCGTAGTATAATAAATTTGTTATCTATTTTGTCAGTCAGTTAGTGGACTGCTAAAAGCTACCAGTGATTCAGATGAATGTGCATAGTAATAAGTCATAGGCCAAAACTTAGAGGCCTTAAGGGACGTGTGTAAGTTGCGCACGGGAAAAGGTGCATACAGAATAGTGTCAGTGTACCCCTTTCGGTAGTGTGAGCTTATCAAATTGTAAATGTAATGTAAACGCAGCGCATACATTGATAAGTGAAGAATTGTACATTTCATAGACATCTCTGTGTAAGCATTCCAATTTCACCAGAGAGGAATAGTGTTCAAATGCCAAAAATCAGTAAAATGTCTCCACTCCATAATATTCGAAGGAGACATCTCCACAAACAAGAGTCCTTCTTAAATCTAGTCATATCTAATCTTGGAGTGGGGGTATGTTTCTGTGTGTTTGCCAGTGTGTTTTTGTGTGTTAATGGTCAAAACAGTGGCAGCGTTGCCAGCAGTCACCCACCTACGCACACAACAGGAAGTTCCGCTGCAGCGGCTGTGAACAGTGGGCCATCTGCAGTGGCCACTAGTACTGGATCAGAAGGTGATGATACTGACTATTCTGATGCAGACTACGATGACAAAGATGTGCAGTTTGATCAAAGTCCGCCAAATGTGTTGATTTTACTTGCGGATCCGGAAAATGGGACAACAACTCCTCTCGCCAACCAGCCGAATACAGAAGTGATACTGGATCCGTCACTAAAAAAAGTCCATTTGTTCTGCAGTGCTTTTTATCCTATTAGATGGGTCTACTCAGGACAAGGCGTTAGTAGACAATTTTATTCACCAATCATTTACACTTTTGAAAATCATTAAAGTTATGAAAATTGCCTTTGAAGTACAAAGTAGTTAAAGTATGGTATTACTGCGATTAAGATAGTTTGTGCATCAAATGTTAGATAAAAATGTTGATCTTGATCTATCTAGACATTTTTAATCTTTTGTCGGAAAATCTGTCAGTGTAAATACAGTACAACGAAACTTTAAAAAGCTCTCAAGATAATGGATGATGGGAAAAAAATATTTTTGTGCGATATTATTCAGTAACGAAATATGCATGGCTTGGGAAATATTTTTAAAAGCTTATGTAGTTATCCTTTGTTTATTATTATTACCATTGCCTTCTTAAGTCTTTTACGCTTTAAAAATATAAACAACACAGCTTGGTTTACCTATTTGACTTGTGATGATAATTAGAGGCATAAGGTAACAAATTTGAATGGAAAATCGTTTACCTATTATTATTACCACTACATCATTGAATATTAACCCTGAAAACTCCATCATGGACTCAAGTTTAGTAATAAAAAATAGTTTTTTTTTCATGACAAGAAGAGACCTTTGGCTTTATGCTACATAACCTTAAAAGTCATTCGATCATATTACATTGACTTATCTTATCACGAATACGATACAAACGATGCGATCATTAACACATTAGATACCAACAAGAAGATACATAATAAATGACAAGAAAAATTTGCTTTAAACCCGGCTTTTAAATTTGGAGTTAATATATTTTATGCCTTTTTAGGTATTACCACTGGGTTCGAATACTTGTTAATATTGCATAGGTATTATTATATGTAAGCTTAACTAGTTTCATTCGTTGAGGTTTTTGTGGAGAGCGAATAAACGTTACGATAGTGGTTACAATAATAATAGCATTGTCAATAGAGAACCTTTTTTTTCTAGGTTTTCTAACCTCTGAAAATAATACATACCTACTGAAACACTTACCAGTTACCACCATTAAATTATGCACTTTATCAGTAGTAGTAGCATGACGTGCATAAAATAAAAACTATAGCAGGTCAGAAAGGTGGATGATGGAGAATTTTCACAGGAAAATGGTAATAGTATTGCACATGATCGTGACAAAATGTTATTTGCTTTACTTTTTCATACAGTTTCTTGTTCTCATCATCCATTTACTTTGTCTGCCTATAAAAAGCAGAAGAGTGCCTGAAGCTAATGAACTAATTACTGCAAAAAAAGACTCCACTTGGTCTGCTTTTTAAATATCAAAATGTTACACAACTGTAAACTTGCATATTGTCGTGCACATATAAAAATCAAATTACTATGCTGTGGTACATCACATTACCTAATTTGCTTTGCGTTATTGTTTGCTGCTTTTACAAATAATGAGGAAAATTGGGTGAATCATCATGATATGCAAGACAAATGCGTGCGGGTAGTTGTTTCTAAACAAACACGCTGAACTCTGAAGTAACTAATGAAGTTCACGATTATGATGGCGGTATCAAGTTGACGATTTCCCAGTTTAAAGACGAGAATCTTTTTATCTCGGTTTTTGCACTATACCTATACAGTTATTTCAGCTCTAAAAAATGTCATAAAATGTTGTGTGAATGCGTGACATGTTGACAGGTACATACATACCTAAGCGTGGAGTTGTCGGTTGTGCTTACAGATATGCTATAAAATACTGTAAGCACCATGAGCTATTCGGATTTCGGCGCATCAAAGCACGGTGATCCTACGATTTCTATAATTTTATCCTTTTCCGTAACTAAAGCTCTTGAATCTTGAAATGGGTTACAAGTACAATAGATATGAGGAGGATTTTATGCATGAACTCTTCATGACAATAAATAAAGGTGCTCATCCTGTATCCCACAAAAAAAGATTGTATAAACTTGTTACTTTGTATGTACACTAGATTTTCTTTACCGCTGTTTCGATTTCATAAAAATGGCAAATCAAGATGAAAATGTCATTGGCTTGTCTTGCCAGTATTTTGAGTAGATGTGATTTTTTGCTTTGCTCTGTAAGTATTTTCTTCTGTAATTTAATATGCAATAGAGCAGTCGATCGATGCAGTATAACAGTGCATTTCTATGAAAAGATTAATAAGTGAAGTCATACAAATTTAATTTTTTAAAAAGGGGTACAGTTTTTCAGGCGTCAAAAACTCATCAAAAATTTAGATCTCAAGTTACCATTCAATTCAAGATAGAATAAAAGCCTTATTTTCAAAATGCACTATATTTATAAGCAGTTTTAAAAGCTTTTTAAGAATGGCCAAGTTTGCTTTTAAGGATTTATTTTTCCAATGTAAACCGAGGGGGAAGTAAAATGCAATGCTGGTGTTTGAATTTTGGCTGTTACAATAAAATGATAGAAGATACATTTTTGCATTCCAGTTCCCTTTCCTTAACGTGGATAATACCCGATTTACTGATGATTTTTACGACCCAACGACGTACGCATTCTCTGCCCTGCTGGAGTTAGAGGGTTTGGATGAGTCACAAACAGGCAATTACAGTTGCCAAAAGTGGGATGATGATACCTTTCTCTCTTCCTACTATGTGTTCATTCCCGGTAAGCCTCCTTCATTTAACTTTTCATTAATAATTCAAAAACATTAAGCTAAAATAACTATCTGAAAAGGCTCGTAAGATTGAATTAATATCCAAAGATGAACGCAATCGGTGATTGGGATATATTACGAAATATGCTACTTTATTTTTTATTAGTTCCTTGTTATTTATTCATCTTCTGAAAATTGTATGAGAACTTGGTATGAAATTGCATATTGATTTGTTCGCGTGGAAAAGTTAACGTGTTATTTTTATTTTTAAAATTCTATGCACCTACAAAGTTATTTAAAACCAACACAATTTGCAATAGCTAAAGTAAACCTTGTGTTTAAATTTTTTTTAAACTGACAAATTAATAAAAAAGGTAAAAGAATGGTTGCATACTGGTAAGATCTAGCAGTTCTCTGGGAGGTGTAGGTGTATTACAGAGAAGTTGCAACCCTGTTCGTTGTGCAAACTATGTAGTTCGACAGCCTATAACATAAAAACATGATAGAAAATAAGTTTTCCGTCCTAGCTCGTCTGGATTCCCTATTGCACATTTTTAAACCTGTATCATGTGGAAAAGAAAACTAGTTTGGTTACTTTGCTAATCTCATCCAGGAAATGGTTCATGGGAAAATGCCAACTATAAAAAAATTGAAAGTGATGGAAATTGAGGATTGCTAGAATACACAGATAAGCGCCCAAGTGGTTAGTGTACCACCGATTTTAGCGTCCAAAATGCATGTGTATATAGTAATACATACATTATGCTGAGTCGTCAACAAGCATAATATTTTATGAAACATCATAATTGCAGCAGCCAGTTTTATTTACCATCAATTATTAAAAGTACAACATGTTTTTTAAACCCCAGCTATTTTTGCCAGCCTACTTAGTAGCATTGTAAAAAGGAAACTTGGGACATCGCAACGATAACTCATGAAACTTTTCATTAGTCACCGTTCACTATTCTTGGTTTAGCTTAGTCAGTGACGCAAATAGTCTATTGAACTACAAGCACAGAAACAACGAGGAAAATGTTTAAACACCTTTATCATGCTTAACATAAAAATACTGGATGACGACTTGGTGCACAAGCTTTAAACATTAACCTTATCGTAATTTTTCTTACAAAGAACGTTAGAAGATCATCAACATTCAAAAACTTGTCTTGTTTAACTCAATGTCTCTCTTCTTCAGATCAATTACTGCGTAAAGGTCACTGATTTATCAACTGTTTCACGTAATGTATTCTGAGATAAAACCTTGAAGGAAACGTTGACTTATGATTGGATTTTACATACATAATTAAGTTAGCAAGATCACAAATGATCGCGTGTAAAATCCAATGTAAGGGGCACATCTCAATTTAGACACAATGCAGTTTTCATTGTCGATAAAATATTTAAATGAGCTTTTACTAGAACCCAGTAAGTAACCAGCCTTAGTGTATTCCATTCTATAACACTTCTCTAGCCATTGTTCAGCTTCTATTCTATATTATGTATGTACATAAGGGTAGCTGGGAAAGAAAAACATCATCAATTGGCAATAGTTTTATGCAGTTTCTGTGCAGTTGACGACATTGATGTGTGACTTATTCTAAGGCAGAATATATTTCGTACTTGAACATCACGCTATTAAAATTGTAATTTGCAAAGTACACGGAATAAAATTGCATTTTTTTTCAAATTGTATGCACTGTAGGGTTGGGTTGATAATTTAGATTTTATATTGATTGCGCATTGGCTCAAATCATGGGTTTTTTAGTGGTCAAACTCATTCAGCATAAAATATAGATTTACTTGCACTTTGCAAACTCATAAATAAATGAAGTGACTATGCTACACCATGTGAGATAAACCTGCTACACACAATACTACAAGTGCCTTACGCGGCTCAGCATTCAAGTTTAATGTACTTATCCTTATGCCTCCTCCTTACCCCCTCTTCATACCAGTGGCAGAGCAGCACCCACAAAAATGATATTTGTTAAGTAGGTCTTTTACTTTACCTTTTAAGCCTACTCTCACCTTTTCCTACTTAATGTTTCCTTCTAGAATAAGCTGCTTGCTTTTCATGTTTTCATTTGTGTTTACATCAGTACGTGCTCACATCGTCAAAATTATCTAAAGAAGAATTCATACCATTTATCCTTCCAATTCGTAAATATTGCTTATTCAGTCTCTGCATATATTCTAATGGCTTCATCACCTCGGATCATTCTTTTTCTTGGCTGACATGGTTTTAGGATCAGGTTTTACTTGAAAAGGAAAAGCGATTTGAATATAATGTAGCCACAAGGCAACTTTGTAGTTGGCACACCATCAAACCAGTGCAAACACCTACAAGCTTTCTCTACATAAAACGTTGTATTTTTAGGGTACAAACTTTCTGCACGGTGATTTACCGACTGATAAATATGTATGTGTAAAGAATTCATTGAGCTTTGAATTTTTTTTTGGTATGCATTGACAAACGAATAAAATCCACCTCCTCATTTGCACATTTTAAAACATTTATATTTTGATATGGTCTTTTATACAAACTCATAGGTGAACGTGTTCTTCTTCTGGAAAAGAACAGTACTGTCGCTGTGATGCCTGGTCAACCACAAGTGACAGTGCCATGTTCAGTATCCAATCCGGCTGCAAATGTTACATTAATGAAGTTGCTTCCTCCATCGTCAGTAAGTGAGAGTAATTTTTGAATCAAGTTTAAATACATCCTTGTTTGTAGTTCATAAAACAGAAACAAATTTTTATAGCCCTGTTGTATGCATTCACATTTACAGAAAAAAAATGATACTATATAATTGAAATGTTTCGCTTGATGATGATGAAATGAAAATGAGGGTATGAGAATGAAATCAATGGGCAGTAAACGCATGAAAATTACTGGGTGCTGCTGTTTGTATGGAAATCATGAATCTTATTCTTGCATGAAGCCAAAAAAAAATACATCATGATAAGTTGAAGATGAGCAAGTGGAATAATTGCTACAAACTTTATCAATCAAATAATCGTGTGATAAGCTTTAAAATACTACGCCTTACTATATACCCAAAGCTTAAAACAAAGTTTAGAATTTTTAAGTACGCTTTTGATTTAGACTTGTATTGATGAATTCAATTTCAGTTTCATTAAAAGAAACTGAAAGTAGGCAAAATAGCAAGTAGTGCATGCATTGTATTGAAAATGCATCTTATGTGCCTCTGGATTTTTAGTTTACTGTACTTACCCAACAAAATGATTGTGAATGGGTGTGTTGTTGTGAAAGGGAAATTAATAGATGCATGTCAGTTCCCTATACAAGAATAATAATTAGTTTAAAATATGTTGGCCTATTTTTTTGAAAATGTAAATTACTATTTTAAAAAGTTCCTAAGTGAGAGGCTAACGACTGGAATCAGGAACAGGAAGAGCATGAACATGAGCTTCACACGATTTATAAAGTCCAAAAAGTATACCACCGTAATTAGTTGCTTTATCAGCTTTTTGGTTACTGTAATATTACTCCAGTTGAGGTATTTCACTCAAGCACTTTTCATAAAAAAATAAGGAGTATGGTTACCCTAATACTAATCATTATCTACATACTCTGCTGTTTGATTTGCTTGAAATGTGTATCAAATTTCATTTCAATCTTTAAAACTTGACCAAATTCGGGCTTTTTTGGTGCTTAAAGAGAATTTTACAAGTTTTACAAATTTAAATAGGTACCCTCTGGGAAGCACCCAGTTAACGCAAATGCACAATAGTTGTTACACTTCCTGCACCTCCAATTTATAATTCTTTCTTTTCAACTTTTACTATGTCGTTAAATAATATAGGTTACTGAATTCTACTATAGAATTGGGCAGAAATAATAAGCTACAATAATTGTAAAGAATCTTCTGGTTGGTGCTGCATAGTCAAAACAAAAAAAGTATAATATAGTATGTCGACAGGAACCTGGCACTGTGGAAAGTAGAGCATGTACGTGCCCTTTGCCTACCACAATGTATGCATACGTACATTTGTCATTTAAAAATGAACACATTTTTTTTACCGATGATGGCTTATGATTTTATTATGCAATGATAAGAAAGTATAGATAAATGTAAGTGCAGAGAAGCAAGATATGCACCATGTATAAAATAGAAAGGAAGCACTGAACACGAGGTCGTCGGACGTGTTGTGTCGATAATATTGTACAAAATCAGCTACAGCAATGACAAAAATGTGATACAATTAATTAGTTGCAGATAGGAAACCGT
Source organism: Lepidocyrtoides sp. E14 (assembly GCA_027743805.1). Taxonomy (NCBI): domain Eukaryota; kingdom Metazoa; phylum Arthropoda; class Collembola; order Entomobryomorpha; family Entomobryidae; genus Lepidocyrtoides; species Lepidocyrtoides sp. E14. The sequence continues at coordinate 10,143 of JAHZMZ010001742.1, forward strand.
CCCTGTGTGCCATTAGGTCATTGTTATGCGCATCTCACATTAATATGTACTATCGCTCTATATCGATGTAGCAGCACTCATTTTAAAATCCTGTAGATGTTTTTGCTTAATAACATAGTATTGTTATCTTTTATAAAAGATTTAAAGAATCAAGATGATTCATGATGCACCAAGTTGAAAAAAAAATTATAATAAAACTAAACCACAATTGTGGTTTTTTAGATTCTAATAAATTTTTTAATTTTTTTTGTGCTCTTGATCCCCAGTAAAAATACATATAAAATGAATGCAAGTCTCATCATTTAACAAGCATTACATACACACATAATATAGGAGTCCACTTACAACAACAGAACATTTTAACTGTTCGGCAATCTTCAAGCGAGTTAATGTTAGAACCACGTAGAATGGAATCACGGAAGTGCTTTCTTGGATTTTTTATACGTTAATGAAATAACGAATGGGTGCAGAATAAAAAATAATAAAAAAGATGCAGTTGTATTATTATTTTCGCATGAAGTTTACCTACTTGCTGCTGAACAGTTTCAAATAAAAGTACAAACGCTAGCTATTTTAGCTGTCTATTAGGCATGCATGAACTGCGCACATGGAGTGTGCAATTTCTGTATCTTTACTCCCACCGACCTCCACCATTGCGCATCTCTTTGATATTTGAAGTTGTACGTTTACTCATTATCATTATCAGCCACTCTGTTCCTTATTTTGCAAGACACTGGTACATTTTTATTTTAGAAGAATCCATAAATTCAGAGCGCATCGAACCATAAACACGCCAAAACTCTTCCGTAAGAAGCTTCTACGTACACGTTCATTTACGTCTACGACGTACGCGCATTAATAATAACGTTCGCTGTTTTCTGTTATACTTTGCGTAGAGTTTTTTTTGCAAATTTCTAATAAACAAGATAAACATACATGTTTGAATGATGAGAAATATATAATTTTTGTTTTTGCTCATCATTATCATCATCTCTGTCGTAGTTTGTTAGTCCTGTTGTTATTGTATGATGTACCATAAATTATACCATACATATTATGGTTGAATTACCTTTAAAACTTTGCCAAAACTTACAGGGATTGTGTAATCAAAGTAAACAAAAAATATGACTTGATGTTGATGAGTAATCATTCCACTGCTACTATCGGTGTTTATCACAAAAGTTTGCCCTTTTGATTTTCAACTTTCTCACTCCTCACAAAAAAGTATTATCTGCTCTGGTTTTTGTCTTTTTAAACTTTATGTGTGTACCATTCATGAGAGCATATATCGTGGCGTTTTGTGAAAAACACTCCATTGCTCAATTTTAGTTGTTCTAACGTGCTCAAAAGAAATTATTTTGCTTATTATTTGTAGCAAAGGTAGACAATTATTTCATGTGATGTAACTTAAACCAGCAAATAATGTAACAAAAACAAATGAATTGGTTTTACATGAATATGTTCATGTGCCATGAAGAGCATACTGCTAGAATGTTGTAATAGTAATGAATCTTGTATTTATAGGAAATTTCTTCCATCATCATAAATTCAGTAAAAAACTATGCAGCATTTGAAAAAAACTTACACTTCTCGCCAACTTTACATTGTCTAAATCTTTCGAGACTGTAATAGTTTTGATCAATGTAATACGACTAAACTTGGCGAAAATGTACTTTCTATAGAAATTGGTGTCTTTTAAATGAAATGAATGCGACAATGGAGCGTTAACTTGAACGTGAGTGTGTCGGTTAACAACTCAAGTTTTAACCAACTTTTACCTGAGAATTATTTTTATAATAAAATCGAATCTATTCATTGTACTTTGGTGATTGTATCTTTTTGCATTACATTCACTGTCGACTGCATTATAAACGGTAAATGCAGCTTAATTTGATGCAAGTAAAAAGTAGACTTTTCCCAACCACTTTTCCATCGACAACCCACATACATTAACTATTATGTGAACAATTTTCTGCCATATAACAATAAAATTATGCATATCAGCCGAATGTCTCGATGCGGTCAGGTTCTTGTGGTTGCCTTTCCATTTAAGTCACTGTGTGAGTAGAGAAGTCAGAAGAGAGAACGCAAAATTTATTGCAAACAAGCATAAAAACATTTAATATACATACCTATGTGTGATTTAAGGCAAAACGTTCAACCACGAAAAATTGATATCATGCATAATACAAAGATTATCTTTTTGTTGCATTATTGTAAATACAAACAGCATGATGTTATTGCTGCTGTTATTATTTTTTAAATAAACCATAATATTTCCATTAAATTGAACACATTTGAAAAAAAAGATTTTCTTCTGTGCATGTGCTCACCTGTCATGCACATTTCTGAACAATGAATTATCATAAATGTCGAGAGAAACTTTAAATTTTATAACATTGATAATGAAATTAATGACAAAGACACAATAAAAATTAGACACATCAACAACATAATAATTGACTGTCTGCACTACATATACGCATAATCATTGGATGTTCACATTGTGTATACTTGCAGGGAGTTGTGGCATCTGAATGGGCTCCTGTCTCTCCATCCACTTACAAATATCATCCCAAGTCTGGTTTCACCTTTGTGGGCTCAAGTAATGTATTAGGCACGTATGAGTGTTCTGTTCCTGCTATCGGTTCGAAAGCTGAAGTTTCTCTTGTGGTCAAGGGCTCATCAGGTAAACGACGACTTATTAAACGTGTTTATTAAAATGGTAATAATAGATGATGTGATACGATCAGATATGATGCTATTTTATTTCGGAAACCTCTATGCTTTGAAAGTAAGTAAAAGTGTTTGATGGAAAAGTCTTTTGGGCTTATAGTGACAAGTAAGCTGTGATTGATAAATTGGTGTCAAATTATATGTATTCACTAGAAAGCAATGCAGGATAGGACTTAATTTATGCTATTTTCCTCGTTTCAGCGGACACGGCAGGAAAGACTTTGACCAAAAACCAATGCTGCGACAAGACCTTTCTCCGAAGTTTAGGAGATGAGAGAACATCCTGTCGAGGTTTTATTTCCCAAAATTGTCAAACCGAAGAGTACCTTGACATTGGGAAAAATCCTTGTCAGGATTGGAAATTGACTCAGTTTTTGAAAAATCGAGTAGAACCTTGCAAAGATGAGATGGACCCGAATGGTTTGCTTTTTATCTACAGAAATTATTTACAATTCTGTGCAAATTTACTTTAATTTGTAGTTGTTCCTGTAAGCAGTGGATAACTCAGTTATGCATGCATTTTTAACAGGTGTAAATAGCCACACTGGTGTTGGCTTTTTCAAGACAGAGGACACAGCTAAGCCGCAAATCTTCATGTTTTGTCAAGCTGACCCTAAAGAATATACACAAGGTTTCAAAATGGCGGTTCAGTGGCGCAATGGATCTATGCTGTTTGTGGATGACGGTAACGAATTTGAAATTGGTTTTTAATGATAATAATTATTCATAGTTTTGAAGTCAATGCAGGCTGATTCAATGTTTACAAAAATTTGTCTAATCCGATACTTTTAGAAAGTAAACCTAAAATCAGCTTTTGCCACTCTCATTTATTTGCTTTCTAAAACTTATAATCTTGCATTTCATATGTTTGCATTACCAACTGTTTGAAATTAAGGGGCTATGGCTATATTTATTCATTTGTATTTAATTTTTCTGCCATTACAACATTTTTCATAGAATGAACCTCGTTTTTACTAACACCACAAGTTATTGATTTATATTTATTGCAAATTAAACAGTTTATGATTAATTACTAGTACCTTTTTTCTCTTCAGTTTACTCATTAATAATAAAAGTAAAACACTGCACTGCTTGTTTTCACCGCAGTCATATTGTTTAACATTGTTCTGTAGTAAAAACAATAAAAAGGGGAAAAAACTACTACATTGTTTTTTCTTTTAAATAAGTGCGAGTAATAATGAAGTATGCACTGCACTATGCACACATTTCTTCTATAGTCTGATCTGATCTGATATGATCCAATAATGCAGTAGTACTATGCAAAATAACAATTATTTTATTTTATTTTATTTCTCGCATGTACATTCCACTCCACGTTCTCTTGTATTTACAGGAGATTTTATTTACTGCGTATATATGCAAACCTATACAAATTTTTATCCCCTACATCATATATAATTTACTCGCTAATAATTCGTTCATGAGAGTTTACAATATGTTGCTGCCTACTTTTCAAATAGTTTGCTTTTGCTACGCTATGTTTGGTAGTACCCGTTTTGTATTATTTATTGTTGTGAAAAGTGCAAAATATGTGTGTGGGAAATCGGAACATTGATAATAACCATTGCTTCCGACCTTTATTTTTTCTCGTGTGTCATCATAACACACATGCATGATTGTTGTAGTTAACTAAGTAAGCTTATTACTTTGCATTTTTCTTATTTTAACAACAACTCTTACAAGTCATCGTTCTGTTTTCAAAGTTGCCTACTAAACGGGGCATGTTTACGACAAGACTAAATATAGTTGATATTATGATGTGTGATGCACGAATTTTGCAGAAGAAAGCTTTTGCAACGTATGGATATCAAAACAATGCTCATTGTAAATGATAGCATAAAATAATAATAACGAGGGGTAGCACAAATTGTGCTGCACAACACATTATTCTGCTTTTTTATTCTGCTGAGCAAACCGTTTTATGCTTCAATAAAGTAGTTTTAATACAAACCAGGGTGGGTGGCTCATAGGGTAGATACATTAGCACAGTGTAAAAATAATAAAACTGACAAGGGCTTAATAAGTATTCTTTTGTATCAGTGCCAATTTCTTTTCTATTTTGAATTTCTCTCTAATCACACAGAGAGACATCGCATCCCACAATTTTCGCGGTTTCCGGCAGGCTACGA